>SJXQ01002671.1:249854-285278 GCA_006408695.1 Aepyceros melampus
ATATTCAAAAGCAGAGACATTACTTTGCTGACTAAGGTCCGTCTAGTCAAGGCTATGGTTTTTCCTGTGGTCATGTATGGATGTGAGAGTTGGACTGTGAAGAAGGCTGAGCGCAGAAGAATTGATGCTTTTGAACTGTGGTGTTGGAGAAGACTCTTGAGAGTCCTTTGGACTGCAAGGAGATCCAACCAGTCCATTCTGAAGGAGATCAGCCCTGGGATTTCTTTGGAAGGAATGATGCTAAAGCTGAAACTCCAGTACTTTGGCCACCTCATGCGAAGAGTTGACTCATTGGAAAAGACTCTGATGCTGGGAGGGATTGGGGGCAGGAGGAGAAGGGGATGACAGAGGATGAGATGGCTGGATGGCATCACAGGCTCAATGGGCGTGAGTCTGAGTGAACTCCGGGAGTTGGTAATGGACAGAGAGGCCTGGCGTGGTGCGATTCATGGAGTCACAAAGAGTCAGACACGACTGACCGACTGAACTGAACTGAGGCAATCCATGGTTAACCTTTGAAAAGTAACTATCATGAATGATGTAACAACTCTCTTCATGAGGGCAATAAACACCTGGCAGCACTGAATAAACAACTGGTGGCAAGGGATTTAATCAAGCCCTCAGGGAGATGGGAAAAGCAGCAGACACCTCATTTCCCTCCCTGCGTGAGATGGAGGAGGAGAACGCACTCTCCCATCTCTCAGGACAGAGACAGCTAATGTCAAAGGCTGGCAGGAAAGAAGATTCATAACAGTTAACCCTGGAGACCCATGAAAATATTGTGGAATAGGTCTTACTGGTACTTAGTCACTTTAAAAATTTTGCTTTACAGTTTAATGAACAATGCTCTTAAAACAAAACATCATACCTTATCTTCTCACGATGAATTTTCCTACTTAACAATCTCAGTATTTTTCATGGTGTTGGAAGAGGAATGAGTTTCCCTACTTAGAAGAGTTGCTCCCATGAGCTGTTACCTAATTAATCAGTGTTATCTGTCTGAATTTATATTCTACTTTAATAACTAACGCTGTAAAAAATACCACAAATGAGTGACTACAGGCAACTTTAATTAAATACTATTTCTTTACTGTGAAAGTCTGTCTGCAATGTGGGAGACCCGGGTTCAATGCCTGGGCTGGGAAAATCCCCTGGAGAAGGAAATGGCAATCCACTCCAGTACTGTTGCCTGGAAAATCCCATGGACAGAGGAGCCTGGTAGGCTACAGTCCATGGGGTCGCAAAGAGTCGAACACGACTGAGCGACTTCACTTCACTTCACTTCACTTCACTTAGTCTGAAAAACTAAAGAACAACTTGTAAAGAGTAAAGGAATCAGGTCCACAAACAAGATGAATGGCCTTGGGTAAATTACAAGCGCAGTGCCTACTTCCCTGCAATAGGAAATGTGAGCATTAGGCTGAAGAGACTGTTCAAATGATACTTCTCTGCCTTCAGGTATTTTCTACGCCAAGTTCTGAAAATTGTAAAAACAAAACCTGACCACCATCTATCTATGACCTAAAAAGTATCTTCTGGCTCTAAAATAGACTTTAAAACACAAGAAGAAGAAAAAAGATAACTTGAAAGTGAAGTCTGAAAGTACTGTGTTGACTTGGGTTTTTCCGTAAGATGTAGTAAAACCAAAACCAACTTTTGGGCCAACCCAATACCTATCTGTGCATTCTATTATATTTGCAGGCTCTGCCACAAGCGTTCATTTGGATCCCTTTTTAACTTTCCTTTAAAGTAAGTCTCAAGAGCTAGCAGTGTACTAGCTCCATCAGCCTAACAACCACAGAAACAAACCTGCAGTCTGACAAGAGCAGGTTTACTGACCCACTGCAACAAGGAAGACTGCACACCAGGGCAATCTCCAGCTGTCTCACAAAACAAAGGAGAAAGAGTAGTTATAAGATTTGGGGAAGAGTAGTTAGCCTTCCCTGGTGGCTCGGATGGTAAAGAATCTGCCTGCAATGTGGGAGACCTGGGTTGGGAAGATCCCCTGGAGGAGGGCATGGCAATCCACTCTAGTATTCTTGCCTGGAGAATCCCCATGGACAGTGGAGCCCGGCAGGCTACGGTCCATGGGGTCATAAACAGTTGGACACAACTGAGCAGAGTGTGAAAGCTGTAAGACTTACAACTATAATAATATTTATAGTAGTTATAAAAGAGTAGAGTATAGGGCTTCCCAGGCGGTGCTATGGTAAAGAACTCGCCTATCAACACGGGAGATGTAAGAGATGCTGGTTCAGTCCCTGGGTTGAGAAGATCCCCCAAAGGAGGGCATGGCAACTGACTTCAGTATTCTTGCCTGGAGACTTCCATGGTCAGAGGAGCTTGGTGGCTGCAGGCCATAAGTTGCAAAGAATCGGACACGAGTGAAGCGACTTAGCACGTATGCACAGAGTACAGGTGAAGTTTACATAAAGCTGTGTTTGGATAGGCTTAGAGCAAAGCAGAGCTGTGTGTAAAGGGTCTACTTCAGGGCTGGACTGCAAAGTGAACCAAGATCCTCTTTCCTCAGGAACTACAAAGCTAAGACAGATGTGGATGCTGTGTCCAGAAACCCCTTATCTGGAGCTGTGTGTCTTGGCTGTAAATTAACACCACTACTCTATGTCAGAGAGACCTAGATTCTCCAGGCAAGAGTGGGATGCTTCATTCCTCCTGATATAATTACACACAAGTCAAGTTTCTGACAGCCTGATTTTCCAAAACAAAGTTTTTCAGTGAGTTGGCAAGCCATAGTCATTCAAAGACAGGGTTTGTTATGACATTTCACAGCTCTATCATTCTTGGGAGAAATATTGTTTCTTGTTGAGTGTGAGGTTTTATCTGTGTCTGCTATTCCAGCCTGATAAATGGCCAGATTCTGACTTTCTCTGCTATTTAAGATTCCTGTCTCCATTTTATGTCAGTGTGTAAAAGAACAGCTTGCTAATTAAACTGATTACATTATGCTCTTCAGAAAAGTTTGTTTGCCGATTTATCTTTTATTATACAGCAGTTTCTCCATGAAAGATATCCAACTTCAGTGGATACACTAGTTTTGAAAAAAAACATTATCTTACCTCAGTGAAGTTCATGTACTTATTTAATGTGCTAGCTTAATTTCAATTAGTATAATGCCCTCAAGGTCCATCCACGTTGCTGCAAATGGTGGATTTCCTTTTCTCTCTTGGCTGAATAATACTCTGTGTATATATGTATACACATGTACACACACATGCACACGCCCATATCTTCTTTATCCATTCATCCACAGACACTTAGGATGTTTCTTTATCTGGGCAGCTGTGAATAATGACATAGGAGTGCAGGTATCTCTCCGATATCCTTTCATGTCCTTTTGATATATACCTAGAATGGGACTACCGGATCACACTGCAGGTCTATTTTCCATTTTTAAAGGAATCTTCATAGTGTTTTCCACAGTGGCCATACCAATTTACATTCCCACCAACAGTGCACAGGGGTGCCCTGTTCTCCACCTCCTCACCAACACTTATCCCTTGATAAAAAAATGGGATATTTTTATGATAAAAATCTAAAAACCTTTTGCACAGCAAAAGGAACCTCAAGAAAATGAAAAGACAGCTTACAGCATGGGAGAAAATATCTGAGAATCATATATTGGGTAAGAGGTTAATATCCAAAAATATATTTTAAAAAACTCATAAAAGTTAATGGCAAGAAACCCAAACAATCTAATTTAATAATGGACAGAGGAACTATAGAGATATTTTTCTGAGGAAGATACACAAATGGCCAACAAGTATATAAAAGGTGTTCAACATCATTAATCACCAGGGAAATACAAACAAACCACAGTAAGATATCACCTCATGTCTGTTAAAATGGTTATCATAAACAATACACAAGATAAGTGTAGATTAACTTTTATTGTGAAGATCTCTGGGACTACAATGTAATTTATAAAACATCAATAAAATGTAAACTTTGTTAGAAGCAATTGGTCTTAAATGGAAACTGGACTTTCTTCTATACTGGTGTATTATGGGAATACAGTAAATATTAAATTTGTATTAGCAGTATTTCAAGTAAAATGCCAGAAGTCACTGGTCTGCATTACACAGTGGGAATCAAGAAGACTTTCTGCAGGAAGATGAGATCATGAAGTGACATTATCTGGGTAATATTGTTCTCTTTTCTATAAAATATTACTATTTCTATCTCTCATTAAATACTTGTCTTAGTATTGCTCAGGTATTTTTTTTTTACCCACATCATGAGTAAGGCTTAAAATAAATTTACAAATATCTTTTTGTTATCCTCTGTGACTTTGGGGAAAAGGTAACATGGATGGATAATTTATACAGGGCAGGAAATGCACTAATGAGCAGTTTTAAAAATAGAGACAAATTTATTACCTAGGGGTAGTACCCTGTCTAATTCCCTTAATACTAATTTCTAAAGAAAAGTTCTTTAATAGGTAAATATTGATGGCATATTGTTTCTATTCCAGTGACAGTTCTTGAATAGCAGCATAGATAAGTCAACGGGCATAATAAAAACGGTTGATTTCTAACTTCAATTAGGTAGTCAACACTGTACAACAATTCCATCACTGCTAACTGGTCAGTTCCGTCTATTTTCTTACCCGGGTTCAAACCCTCCTAATAAAAAACTCAAATTGCCTCGTGGGGTAGACTACCGTTTGTGGCTCCAAAAGCCATTCTTTCCTTCTTCTTGGACATGCTAACGACCACATTTCCCAGCCTCTTCCATTTCCCGCTTGCATTTCTGCAGCCATTGAAGTTAAGTTCTAGCAACAAAATGAGCAACAAAAATGAGCAGAACTGGTATGTGACTTCCAAACTCACTTCGTAAAAAGAAAAGTTACTTGCCTTAAAATATCTATCTCTCTACCTGCAAGCTAAAGATTGACATACCAGTGACCCAATCTCACATCAGCAGATGAATAAGCGCTTCACTGGGTGATGCCGTAAACGCAAGGAACATGCATCCTTGAACAACCTCATGGAACAGAACTGAATTACCAACTTGGGTTCACCTCAGAACCGTTATATGAGAGAGAAATAAATGTCAATTTTGTTTAGGTCACTTTATTTTGGGTTTTTTTGCTATAGCAGTTAACCTGAATGTAGTATGCTTCTTTTAAAAAATGTTTAAAATTTGATAGCTGATTTACAATTTATGCCAATTTCTGCTGTACAGCAAAGTGACTCAGTTATACATATATATACACATTCTCTTCCTAATACCCTTCTCAACATACCTCTTCACTGGTCTCTCTGTTTCCAATATTAATTTACATTTCAATTCACCTGCCACGTTACTACCAGTTATCTTCTAAAACACAGCCTAATATTAGTCTTCTACGTAATAATCTTCTATGACCCATGGCTCTAGACTTTCTGGCATGGAAAAAGATATTATGGTACATAATCTGGCCCTAAGTATCCTTCTGGTTTTCATCCTTTATGATCCACTCCCATCCTGGACCGTGGCCCCCCCTTTTCCCACAAAGGTTCTTTAGCTCCAGCATCACTAGACTTCAGCTTTTCCCAATGAACAGAAAAACAACACATAACTTTGTAAAGCGAAAGACAGGAGGTAAAGAAAATTAAATCTGACTGAGCGACCAAAAAAAGGTGTGAAGAGACAGTGTACACACACACGGTCACTAAAGTGATTAACTTCAGGGCATGTTCTTTCTGAGAAGCATTTGAAGATGCACTGATTATCCAGTGGCTGAAATGTCAATAGCATCAACATCCACAAAAAAAAACAAAATAAGCAGTTATTTAAATTATATGGATAATATATACTTTTTATTGAGGTGACATCCGTATAACAAAGTAGCATTTAGTACATTCACAACATTGTGCCGCCATCACCTCTATCTAGTTTCAAAACACTTTATCGCCCCCAAAGGTGACCCCGCACCCACTAAGCAGTCACCTCCCCTTCCTCCCTCTCCCCAGCCCCTGGCAACAGCAAACTAGATTTCTCTCTTTGGACTTACTTATGCTGTATATTCCATATATTGATAAATACAATATACAACAGGTGACCTACTGTGTTTGGCTTTTTTCATTTAGCATAATGTTTGAGGTTCATTCTTCTTGTAGTTTTATCAGTATGGATGATATAAATTTTACAAGCAGGAATGTTTGTAAATGCAACATACTGAAACCAACCTAAAGGCTCACACATAGACCAGTGATTGAATTAACTAGTGTACAGTCATATGATGGAGTAACTATACCGAATGAAAATTAATGGGGAATGATTTCTCAGACACAATGTTAAATGAAAAGGGCAAAATTCAAAGGGATAGCTATAGTATGCTCTAGCTATCTACCTTTTGGGAAAAAACAGAAAATAAGAAAATATTCAAGTACTGCTCATTTGGGTAAATAAAGCAATGCAGCATGGAAAGGATAACTTGAGGCCATAAACTGTGGTTATCAACAGGGGGTGAGCAGGAACAGAATAAAAAAGAAGGATGACACTTCCCAAAATTAGGTTCGTTTCATGCACTTCACAAATACTCGAAAGGAATGAAATCAAAGATGAATACAAGCAGAAACAAATGAACTGGTCAGGTTTTCATGGGGTAAAATGCGTCCCCTCAAAAGATACGGTGAAATCAACCTCCAGTACTTCTGAATGTGATCCTATTTGGAAATAAGGTCTTTGCTGTAATCAAGTTAAGATGAGGCCTTTATGGTGGTCTCTATACCTGGTGTCTTCATATGAAGGAGAAAGTTGAACATGGGGTGTTCGCTCTGAGATGATGGAGGTAAGGATTGGAACCATCTGTAAGCCATGGAATACCAAAACTGGTGGCCATATTTTTCAGAGTTCTCAGTAGGAACCAACTCTGCTAACACCTTGATTTCCAACTTGTAGCCTCCCCTGTAGAGAATAAACTTCTGCTGTTTCAAGCCATCTAAGTTGTGCTACTTTGTTATGGCAGCCAGCCTGGAAACTAATAAACCATACAGACTTCAAAAGAATAACATAAGCAGTTTTGCAAGGGAGAAGGAGAACCAGATTTTAGAATAATATATGCCCTCAGCCTATAGATCAACAGAATTCTGAACAAACAACGACCTCCAGTTAGTAGCTGTGTTCCCAAGGGAGGCATAGGTTCATAATTCTGAAATTACTTTTATGTTCAAGGATTAAGCAAATAAATAAATATACTGTTGATAATGGAAATGAAGTTTCTCTCTGTTGGAGAAGGAAGTTACACATATGGAATGGAGAGAAGAGTATTAGACTGGTAGATGGGGGTGGGGGAGGGAAGAGATGCGTGGGTATACATATATATTTATGTGTGCATATATACACCTATTTCCTGGCGCTATCCCTGAAGACAACCTAGCAGAAACCAGGCATCAGTAGCAATAAACAGACCCAGCATTCAAAACAAAGGCTCAGGAACTCTTTCAGATTAAAACAACAAACAAACAAACAAACGGAAGAGACCTGGCAACTGATTGCAACACATCCTCCTAGATTTTCCTTTTTTCTAAAAACGTACTACTGGGGCAACTGACAAAATCTGAGTAAGAACTGTGGATTAAATAACAGCCCTGTAGCAGCATTAATTTCCTGATTTTGATCACTGTGCTGTTATGTAAGGCAATGAATGACATTCCATTGTTTTAAGGAAATACACACGAAAAGTATTCAGAGGAAGAGGGTATTTTAAGTGTAGGAAAGAAATACTAAGAAATCTATATGAAATATTAAATTCTCTGTACTATTCTTTCCAATTTTCCCTAAAGTCTGAAATTACGTTAAATAAACCTGTAACAACTTAAAATTTAATTTAACATAGAAAATAATGAACAATGAGCTCTATCATAGAGAGGCAAACTTTCGAAAAATACTGCTGGAGAACTGGGAATTATTCTACAAATTCCAGGAAGCACCTGTAAGGCAATATATTGAATACATAATAGCACAGGCTCTAAGAAAACATAAACTTGGATTTGAATTTGCTCCTGTTATACAGTCCTAGGCAAATTAATCTTTCTGTGTCTCTATTCTATGAGATGGGGATGATAATACCAACCTACTGCACTGCGTCTCACCATGAGGATTAATTGAGACAACACACACGAAGAGCTCAGTATAGGGTCTGGCACACTGTCCTAAGCAAGCATCCAAAAAGTGGCTGCTGGAACTTTTATCATCAGCAGCATTATTGTTGTTGTTATGTGAGTTTATGAATTTAAGGAAAATAATTCCACCATCTGGAAAAACATTAATAAGAAAGTTAATTTCTGTTAAACCAAGTTCTGTACATCATCATTATTTTCTCCCGACTTCTGGGCCTGTTTGGAACTCTGCCAGGGGCTTCCCAGGTGGTACTAATGGTAAAGAACCTGCCAACCAACACAGGAGACATGAGACATGAGTTCAGTCCCTGGGAGAGGAAGATTCCCCTGGAGGAGGGCATGGCAACCCTTCCCAGATTCTTTTCTGGCAAATTCCATGGACAGAGGAGCTTGGCAGGCTATAGTCCATGGGGTCACAAAGAGTCAGACATGGCCAAATTCTCCTTTGTACCTTCTCTGATATAGAACACAAACCCAATATGATAGCTGCATTTTCCTGGTTTTTAATTTTAAAAGGACCTGTTAGTACCTCAGAGCCTATTAACGTTATTTTAAGTATCTCCAATAGTTCTAAGCATGTGTAAGAGTACATGTGTGTGTGAGAGACTCTGGAGAAAGTGAATGCTACCTTATACAACACCTATAGACTTTAAAGACTAAATTGGATATATCAAAGATTCAAACTAAACATATAAAAAGGGCTCTTTTTTTAAATTTGGTGGTGGGGTTTAGTTGCTAAGTCATGTCTGACTCTTGCGACCCCATGGACTATAGCCCGCCAGGCTCCTCTGTCCATGGGATTCTCCAGGCAAGAATACTGAGTGGGTTGCCATTTTCTTTTCTAATACATTAAACTACTTAATTTTCACACCAATGCTATGAAGTAGAGATTATTGCTATCCCTACTGTGCAGAAAGGAAAAACAGGCAGAGCAGTTAAGTACCTGCCAAGGTCACACAGTTTGCTGTGATGGAGCCTCAATTATAATCTAAGCATTTTGGGTCCAAAGTCCACATTCTTAACCACTGTACCATGTGTGCTTTGATTCCCACTACCCATCACAGCAACAACTGGGCTTCAAGCTAAGCACTTCCTTAGTAACTTTTAACTTTTCAGAACATAATTGAGAATCAGGCACGCACAAAAAGGTACCATGAGAAGACAAGAGAGATAATGCAAAGTTCAAAGGAAAGTTCTTCTGATAAATTCATAGCATGCTCTTTTTCATTAGATGCAATTCTAACAAACCTGAATGTCCAATTTTCTGGCCAACAGTGCAACAGATACAAGCAGACAGAGGAGGCAGATATAAAGGGCTAGCCTTCAAAATCAAGAAATGTGCCTTATCATTTTATCTTAGAAGCAACTAGGGGATTCCTGACAGTCCAGTGGTTAGGATTCTATTAAGTTGCTCAGCATGGCCATCAGAGAGATGGGAGTTGGGGGGGAGCAGGGGCAACTAGTGACACCGAGTGGGGAAAGATTATCATTTAGAGCCTTTTTCTAAGAGGCAGAGTGATGTTTCTTTATTTGTCATGAGCTGCTGAAGACAACTTATAACTATTAGTTACATTATGATAACTATCTACTCTCCGCATGCTATTTGAGATGAAATGCATTTGAGAAATACTTACAGATAATGGTTAAAACAACTTTGGCAATTTAAATAGAATTTTAGAAAATTTACCTCTATGAAATCCTTTATTTTCCAAAGTCACTGAGTATCTTATATTATTGTATCTACCTCTGATATACAAACAATACCACTATCAGACATTATGTTACCCTTCATCAAATACTATACAAAAAATTTAAACAATTTTGCCCAAATGGTTTCATTTAGCTTCAGGTTCAGATTGGGTATCAGTTATCAAGAAAAAGGGGGAAAACAACTACTTTGGATGCAAATTCTTAAAATCCTTTCCATTGCACTTGACTATTTCAAGTTTAGTTTTTGTTTTTCAAAATGTCAAAGACTAGATATTAGAATTCTAACTCAGAAAAATGAGTACATAACACTACCAATGAAGCTGTCCTCTTCTACCCACATTCCAAATCAAACCTGAATCTTACCAGTTTTCAAGAGCTAACTCCCAACCCACAGAAGACCACATTAAATGATTCTATGGTGAGATAACTGGCAAAACCCAGTTATCTGGGTTAAGGGGGAAAGTTCCATAGGACAAATGACTAAGTTTCTTTTTTAAAAAGGCAGGGGGGACAAGGAAAAAAATAAGAAGTGAAGGCAGAACCTATAGACATAAAAGAAGTTTGAGACATATCAACTAACTGCAACATGTGAAACTTATTATTAAGAAGCTATTATTAATATTGTTAAGAGATGACAATGGTATTATGGTTATATTTTTATAAACTATATTAAGGCATATTTTAAAGTCAGTGATTCATTCATGGGCTTCCCTGGTGGCTCAGCACTAAAGAATTCACCTGCCAATGCAGGAGGCGTGGGGTGATCCCTGAGTTGGGAAGATCCTCTGGAAAAGGAAATGGCAGCTCACTCCAGTATTCTTGCCTGGGAAATCCCAGGGACAGAGAAGCCTGGTAGACTACAGTTTGTGGGGTTGCGAAGAGTCAGGCAACCCCACAACTAAGAACACAAAAGGAGAGAGTCCAATGTTAATTAAATTTAAGTGTATATCTCATAACATATATATGGTAGTAATTCTCATTATCTCTAAGTGGCAGAGTAGGAATACATTTCTTTTTATTTAATTGTATTTTCATTTATTACAGTGATATATATATGTGTGTGTGTGTATATATATATACATAAAAGGCAGTATTTAAGATTAACATAAAACAAACAACTCACTAATCAGAAACCGAATGACCTGATGAACAATAAGATTTTAAGTTCCTAATTTTTTAAAGGACATTTTAAAATGTCTTGAGTGAGTACTATGCATCGACCCTATGTTGAGTGCTGTGGACATAAATCTGATTACAACTTAGGAACAAAGAAAGGCAACTCTAGAATCACAGCTGTGGGAAAAGGTGCTGCTGCAGTACGAGTCATCTTAATCAGAGAAGGGGTTGGGGAGAAAGGTTTCCCAAATGAGAAGGCACTAAACTGATTTGAGGGAATGGTGTATGAACAGCAGACTCTTTCATCAATAACACAGCCTCTTCTTAATGATTAAAAATGGAGGCCCTGCTTCAAATGTCAAACCTTTCTTGTCAGTTGGTCAATTTTGAATATCCACTAAATAATAGGAGTTTCAAAGAAAAGGAAAAAAGCTTTGTGATGTTAGAATATGGAGCATAAAAAAAATCTGTAAATACCTATGAGTGAGAAAGTATTTTTTAAATTCATTATATTCAAGTGTAGTTTGATCAGTCAGTCAACGCATCCTTGAAACTTCATCCTAATAGCACTTCTAAGTCTACTGATGATCAAAATCGGGGTAGGCAAACTACAAGCACAGGTGGCCTGGTTTGTAAAGAATCATTTTTCAGCATAGAATAGTATTTATGTTTAAGGAGGAAGAAAGAGAGCGACAACCATATACAGACTAATGTGGTCCCAAAAGCCTACAATATTTTACTCCGGACCTTCATAGAAAAAGTTATCTACAAAAAAAAAATATTACTGGATGGATCTGTGGCCATACAGAAAGGCACTATCACTGAGGTGGAATTCAGTCTAGACACTAGCACACTTATTTACTTATATGGGAGGGAGAAACTGGGGAGGGGACAGGTTTTTAAGAGTATGTAGTCAGTTCAGAAAGACATGGGTTCTGCAGGGAGTGAGGGGAATTCAGGGATAGAATACTATATATATTGTCAGTTGAAGCAGATGAAAAATAGGGAGTAGTCCTGGGGCTTTACAAGCTACTCCAGGTGGAAGGCAGCTACTGCAATATTAACGAGCTATAAAATGTGAGAGTTAGGTTTATTGAGGAAACTGAGACTCAGAGCTAAAGTTACTTGCCCACGTTCACAGAGCAGGAGTATGGGACAACAAGAACTGGTCGGCAAATACCAGATCCTAGTTCCGTTCTCTCCACTGCAGCACACTGCCTCTCATCTGCACAGAGTTAACCTGGACAAACACCGCCATCACTGCGTGACAAGTGAGCTCAACGGAGGCCAGAGGGAACAGTCTCCTCCGGAGCTCCCCTTCCTCCTGCAATTATCAGTGGCTTTTCTGGGAAGAACTGGGCAAGGCGTCTACAGGTCTCAGAGAGGTGGAGGACAGACAACAGCCCTCTCTGGCAGATACTGGGAACAACAAGAGAATGTTGACCAAACATCATTAAAACAAGCCTGGGATATCCAGTGGCTGGGGGCAATAAGAAACACCAAATTTCAATGAATTTACCTGGTTCCAATTTTATTACTTTAATTGCTGCCAGTTCACCGGTGTTAACATTCCGTGCCTAAAAAAGAAAAGAAGATAATTGTGAAAAGAAAGCTTTCAAAAAACTTTGTGAAATGCTATTTTAGCTTGCTACTTATATTGTCAATTATTCAGAATATTTTTTAAAGCAAGAATTGTAAAAGTGATTTATATTTACAAAACAACAGCATATTCTTCCAGATGACTTTCAACATCACTCCAAGTATAAATTTAATGATGATGATAATAACAGCAGTTAACAGAAACCCAGATTGTAGTATATCCAGGCACTATTCCAAGTGTTTTTATATTTATTCACTGAATTTTCACAGCAATATTAAGAGGCAGGTACTAATGTAATAATATCAATAATATTCTCGTGTTGCACATGAAGAACTTGAAGCACAGAGAACTTGCCAAGACTGTATAGCTAGGGACATGCTGGGATTCAAACCCAGGCAGTCTGACTCCAGAGCCGGAGTCTTTTAAGCATTACATTCAACTGCCATTCACTCAAGTTCAATTCAGTCACTCAATGGTGTCCAACTCTGCAACCCCAAGGACTTCCCTGTCCATCACCAACTTCCAGAGCCTACTCAAACTCATATCCATCATGTCGGTGATGCCATCCAACCATCTCATATTCTGTCGTCCCCTTCTCCTGCCACCTTCAATCTTTCCCAGCATCAAGGTCTTTCGCATCAGATGGCCAAAATATTGGAGTTTCAGCTTTAGCATCACTCCTTCCAATGAATATTTAGGACTGATTTCCTTTAGGATGGACTGGTTGAATCTCCTTGCAGTCCAAGGGACTCTCAAGAGTCTTCTCCAACACCACAGTTTTAAAGCATCAATTCTTTGGTGCTCAGCTTTCTTCACAGTCCAACTCTCACATCCATACATGACTACTTGAAAAACCACAGCTTTGACTAGACGGACCTTTGTTGGCAAAGTAATGTCTCTGCTTTTTAATATGCTGTCTAGGTTGGGCATAGCTTTTCTTCCAAGGAGCAAGCGTCTTTTAATTTCATGGCTCTAGTCACCATCTGCAGTGATTTTGGAGCCCCAAAAATAAAGTTTCTCACTTTTTCTGTTGTTTCCTCTCTATCTGCCATGAAGTGATGGGACCAGATGCCATTATCTTAGTTTTCTGAATGCTGAGTTTTAAGCCAACTTTTTCACTGTTCTCTTTCATTCAAAGAATTCTGAATTAACTAGCTTTAAACTATTAACTTAAAAAAACTTTAGAATATGAAAATCATATACCTTTATATAACTGTAAAAACAAGCTCCTCATATCTGTTTAAACACATCTGTAGTATAAAAAAATCAATTCAATACAAACCAAATATATTTTACAAGCCATATATTAAAAATAAAAACCATTAAAAAAATCAATCTGTAATATTAGATTGCCAGTGTTTACAAGTGTAATTACATGTAAGTAAGCAGAAATCATCTTTTCAACTTGCACAAAAATGGCAGCTATTTTTGTAAATTTAAAATGTTTTATAATTGAATCTGAATTTTCAAATTATTTTAAACTATGAACTGAAACTTAAATTGATTTTCATTTCAACTAATGAAGACCAATATTCAATTCACTCATCACTGAAAAATTCATTCATGTGATGAGAATTATTCTTAGTTGTAACACTTCTTTATTGGACTGGTATGATGCTGTGAAAGTGCTGCACTCAATATGACAGCAAATTTGGGAAATTCAGCAGTGGCCACATGATTGGAAAAGGTCAGTTATCCCTCCAATCCCAAAGAAAGGCAATGCCAAAGAATGCTCAAACTACCGCACAACTGCACTCATCTTACATGCTAGTAAAGTAACGCTCAAAATTCTCCAAGCCAGGCTTCAGCAATACGTGAACCGTGAACTTCCTGATGTTCAAGCTGGTTTTAGGAAAGGCAGAGGAACCAGAGATCAAATTGCCAACATCCGCTGGATCATGGAAAAAGCAAGAGAGTTCCAGAAAAACATCTATTTCTGCTTTATTGACTATGCCAAAGCCTTTGACTATGTGGATCACAATAAACTGTGGAAAATTCTGAAAGAGATGGGAATACCAGACTACCTGACCTGCCTCTTGAGAAATCTGTATACAGCTCAGGAGCAACAGTTAGAACTGGACATGGAACAACAAACTGGTTCCAAATAGGAAAAAGAGTACACTAAGGCTGTATACTGTCACCCTGATTATTTAACTATTATGCAGAGTACATCATGAGAAACACTGGGCTGGATGAAGCACAAGCTGGAATCAAGAATGCTGGGAGAAATACCAATAACCTCAGATATGCAGATGATACCACCCTTATGGCAGAAAGTGAAGAGAAACTAAAAAGCCTCTTGATGAAAGTGAAAGAGAGTGAAAAAGTTGGCTTAAAGCTCAACATTCAGAAAACGAAGATCATGGCATCTGGTCTCATCACTTCATGGGAAATAGATGGAGAAACAGTGGAAACAGTGGCAGACTTTATTTTTTGGGGCTCCAAAATCACTGCAGATGGTGACTGCAGCCATGAAATTAAAAGACGCTTACTCCTTGGAAGGAAAGTTATGATCAACCTAGATAGCATATTCAAAAGCAGACACATCACTTTGCCAACAAAGGCCCATCTGGTCAAGACTATAGTTTTTCCAGTAGTCATGTATGGATGTGAACGTTGGACTGTGAAGAAAGCTGAGCACCGAAGAATTGATGCTTTTGAACTGTGGTGTTGGAGAAGACTCTTGAAAGTCTCTTGGACTGCAAGGAGATCCAACCAGTCCATTCTGAAGGAGACCAGGCCTGGGTGTTCTTTGGAAGGACTGATGCTAAAGCTGAAACTCTAATACTTTGGCCACCTCATGCAAAGAGTTGACTCACTGGAAAAGACCCTGATGCTGGGAGGGATTGGGGGCAGGAGGAGAAGGGGATGAGAGAGGATGATGGCTGGATGGCATCACCGACTCGATGGACATGAGTTTGGGTGAACTCTGGGAGTTGGTGATGGATAGGGAGGCCTGGTGTGCTGCATTTCATGGGGTCGCAAAGAGTCAGACACGACTGAGTGACTGGACTGAACTGAACTGAAAGCTCAGTGAATCACCCATAAGGGATGATAACAATATTAACAGTGGAATCCTTCTAAAATATTGGGGCATTAAAAAAAAAAAATCAGTTTCTAAGAAGATATATACAGGACACAGTCACTGCTAAAAGATATAAATAAAAATTTAACCTTTAAACTCAAAGAAGAACAAAGGTATTAAAAATACAAATTAAGAAATATTAAAATTTCAAGGGAAGTTCATTCCTTTTGAAAAAAATCCCCATAACTCATAAACATTTATGATGCCAACTTACTACAGAGTAGTAAGTTTTGAACTCAACAGTAATTTTTGAACTACAAGCAGTTCAAAACAGATTTGAACATTTATTTCAAATTAACTTAATGTCCATTACATGAAACAGACATTTCCAATAGTGTCACAGAAGTATTTATCACTTTCACCAGGATAAGAAGACATATATATATATAAATGGAATAGAAATAAAATCAGAGTGTCATTCTGGGAGCATTTTGTAAAGACGATGGAGCAGAGTGCAAGATATTCATTATATCACAACAACATTAGTCATAAATCTTCTCAAACACTATCAGAACACCCTGCCTTTCTTCACGTTGCGATACCTTTTCTCTGTTAGACTTCTCCTTGACACTCTGTCCTCTAATCCATGTCTTTTTTAAGCACTTCTCCAATAAAACAAGACAATTGTTTTATTTAATCCTCAATTCTCCATTTAGAAATCTTGAAAGAGTTTTATTTTCTGTTTATTGAAAAATAAATTCAGAGTTTGGTTAATTCCAAATGAACGGGCAAAAGAAAATGTGAACTCAGAGAAAGCTAGGGTGACTATTTTTACAACTGAAATTCTGTTTCCAACTGACCACAAGAGGGCACACTTCCATTGACAACACAAGTTACACAAAGGGCCCAAAATGGCGGCAGCACACAATGTACTCTTCTAAAAATAGATTCATTAATAGTTAACACCAGCACATATTTCACAGAGAAACTATGACAGTAAGCTAGGGGTGAGTAGTTTATAAGAGTTGATTATTTACTATAGGCTTGACTTATGAATACTATCTTTCAAAATTTAAATTAGATTTTCTAAAGGGTAACAAGTTTTTAAATTATGGTTCTTCAGAGTCAATAAGAAAACAAGACAGCTAATGATTACTGTTCTTTTTGCCTTCTGAATATTTTCTAATATGTAACTTATTTGACAGAAATAAGATAATTCACAAAAAAGGGAATAAAAAATCCTTAGGAAACCTTAATTTCTGATCTTTACCACATCATAATCCTTATGTTTATTAATGAAAAGTGTTTAACATTATGATTCATCAAGAATCTTGGGTCTTATGGCTAAAATAAGTCATATTTTGCTGTTTCTACATTCACAGTGGCCAAGATTACACATAAGTAAATTTTAAAATATCAACTCTAATGCTCTCTACCTGCTCTTTTTTCAATCACCTAGAAAAATTGATTACAGAGAAATGAGAATATATGCTTTATATGCTTTATATATGCTTTATATGCATATATATAAATATATGCTTTATATATAAATATTATAAAGCATATAGTTTAAAAATTTCTAATTCAGTATCAGTAACATGAAGAGGCCTTACAAATAGCTTTGAAAAGAAGAGAAGCGAAAAGCAAAGGGGAAAAGGAAAGATAAACCCATTTGAAGGCAGAGTTCCAAAGAATAGCAAGAAGAGATAAGAAAGCTTTCCTGAGTGATCAGTGCAAAGAAATACAGGAAAACAACAGAATGGGAAAGACTAGAGATCTCTTCAAAAGAATCAGAGATACCAAGTGAACATTTCATGCAAAGATGGGCTCAATAAAGGACAGAAATGGTATGGACCTAACAGAAGCAGAAGATATTAAGAAGAGGTGGCAAGAATACATGGAAGAACTGTACAAAAAAGATCTTCATGACCCAGATAATCACGATGGTGTAATCACTCACCTAGAGCCAGACATCCTGGAATGTGAAGTCAAGTGGGCCTTAAAAAGCATCACCATGAACAAAGCCAGTGGAGGTGATGGAATTCCAGTTGAGCTATTTCAAATCCTAAAACATGATGCTGTGAAAGTGCTGCACTCAATATGCAGCAAATTTGGAAAAGTCAGCAGAGGCCACAGGACTGCAAACGGTCAGTTTTCATTCCAATCCCAAAGAAAGGCAATGCCAAAGAATGCTCAGACTACCGCACAATTGCACTCATCTCACATGCTAGTAAAGTAATGCTCAAAATTCTCCAAGCCAGGCTTCAGCAATACGTGAACCGTGAACTTCCAGATGTTCAAGCTGGATTCAGAAAAGGCAGAAGAACCAGAGATCAAATTGCCAACATTCACTGGATCATGGAAAAAGCAAGAGAGTTCCAGAAAAACATCTATTTCTGCTTTATTGACTATGCCAAAGCCTTTGAGTATGTGGATCACGATAAACTGTGGAAAATTCTTAAGAGAAGGGAATACCAGACCACCTAACCTGCCTCTTGAGAAATCTGTATGCAGGTCAGGAAGCAACAGTTAGAACTGGACATGGAACAACAGACTGGTTCCAAATAGGAAAAGGAGTACGCCAAGGTTGTACATTGTTACCCTTCTTATTTATATGCAGAATATATCATGAGAAGGGCTGGGCTGGATGAAGCACAAGCTGGAATCAAGATTGCCTGGAGAAATATCAATAACCTCAGATATGCAGATGACACCACCCTTATGGAAGAAAGTGAAGAGGAGCTAAAAAGCCTCTTGATGAAAGTGAAAGAGGAGTGGAAAAGTTGGCTTAAAGCCCAACATTCAGAAAACAAAGATCATGGCATCTGGTCCCCTCACTTCATGGGAAATAGATGGGGAAACAGTAGAAACAGTGTCAGACTTTATTTTTTTGGGCTCCAGAATCACTGCAGATGGTGATTGCAGCCATGAAATTAAAAGACACTTACTCCTTGGAGGGAAAGTTATGACCAACCTAGACAGCATATTAAAAAGCAGACATTACTAGCAGACCATCCAGTCAAAGCTATGGTTTTTCCAGTAGTCGTGTATGGATGTGAGAGTTGGACTATAAAGAAAGCTGAATGCCGAAGAATTGATGCTTTTGAGCAGTGGTATTGGAGAAGCTCTTGAGAGTCCCTTGGACTGCAAGGAGATCCAACCAGTCCATCCTAAAGGAGATCAGTCCTGAGTGTTCACTGGGGGTACTGATTATGAAGCTGAAACTCCAATACTTTGGCCACCTGATGCAAAGAGCTCACTCATTTGCAAAGACCCTGATGCTGGGTGGGATTGGAAGCAGGAGGAGAAGGGGATGACAGAGGATGAGATGGTTGGATGGCATCATCAACTCGATGGACATGAGTTTGGGTAAACTTTGAGAGCTGGTGATAGACAGGGAGGCCTGGCATGCTGCGGTCCATGGGGTCACAAAGAGTTGGACACGACTAAACGACTGAACCGAACTGAACTCAACATCAACTTTACAGCTGCCCAGGGGAGAAAACTGAGGATAAATATTCTCAGCTTCTAGACCTAGTCTTCTGCCACAACACTGATTTGTCCACTATTCTCACATGTTCTGAAAGTAATTCTCAGATCAGTTGTTTTTGAGTTCCAAACTCTTCAGGAGTACACACCACTGCTTGAAAGACATGATCCAAATACCTTACCAGAAAATTTAAAGTATTTAATAAATAATAGCATTTTATAACAGCTTTACTGTGATACAATTCACATACCAAAAAGTTCACCCTTTCAATGTGTACAATTCAGTCATTTTTAGTATATGCACATAGTTATGTAACCATCATTCCTGTCTAATTTTGAAACATTTTTATCAACCCAGAAAGAAACCCCAAGACCCATTTAGCAGTCACTCTCTACTCCTCCCCCTCCCAACCCCTGACAAATAATACTCCATCTGCTTTCTGTCTCTATCGATTTGACTATTCTGGATATTTCACACAAATATGATCATACAAACTGTGGTCCCCTGTGACTGGCTTCTTTCACTGAGCATAAGCTTTCCAGGTTCATCCAAGTTGCAGCATATATCAGGACTTACTTTATTCTTTTTGTTGCTGAATAATATTTCATTGAATGAAAATTCCCCATTTGTTTATTCTTTTACCAGTTGAAGGATGTGGGGCTGTTTCCATTTGGGGCTATTATGAATAATGCTTTTATGAACCTATGTGGATCTATGCTTTCAATTCTCTTGGATAGAGAGCTAAGAGTGGAATCGCTGAATCACATGGTAACCTCTTTAGCTTCCTCAAGAACTGTCAGACTGTTTTCCAAAGTGGCTGCACCATTTTATATTATTGTCAGCAGTCTATGAGGGTTCCAATTTCTCTACAGCCAAGCCGATATATCTTATTACCTGGCTTTTTAACTTTGGTTTTCCTCGTTGACGTGAAGTGGTATCTCTTTGTGGTCTAGTAACTCACTAATGACTAACAATCTTAAGCATCTTTTCATATACCCATTTGTCATATTTTGAATATTGTCTTTGAAAAAATGTGTATGTAATTCTTTGCCCATTTTTAATTGTGTCATATTTTTACTGTTGACTTGTGAGCATTTTTTATAGATCTTGATGTAAATCTCTTATTAGTTACATGACCTGTAAATATTTAATCCCACTCTGAGTTGTCTTCATTTTTTGATGGTGTTCTTTGAAGCAAAATATTTTTAAATTTTGTAAAGTCAAACTTTACCTACTTTTTGTTGCTTGTGTTTTCAGTATTATAGTTGAGAAATGATTGCCTGGAATCCAAGGTCACAAAGATTTTTTTCCCCTACGTTTTCTTCTACAGAGTTTTATAGTTTAGCTTTCCCATTTAAGTCTATGACCCATTTCCATTTAGGTCTATGACTTTTTCTACGGTGTCTAGCAGGGCTCAAATTTCACTCCTTTGCATGTGGATAGCCAGCTGTGAAGTACAACATTTTAACTATAAAACTGTTTACTACCTGTCTGTATTTCCAGTTGGTCCTTACTTGGCGCTTTATGCTCTAGCCAAACTAAACAACTGCCCAGCCCCAGTGCTAGCCACACTTTTACCCTCTGGCACTTACTGCTCAGACAAACACTTTCCATAAACTCCCTCCACTAGCCTAACTCCTAGACATCTTTTAAAGCTCACCTTAGGTTATTATCATTACCACAAACCCCTCCTGACCCCACTTAAAGTCAAGCATCCCCCCCACACACTCCCAGATATCCTGCTTAACCTTTCTCATACAGGAGTGAGTTTGGTTTAGAAAATCCTGCAGATCTAGAGCTGATCTCAGATTAGAAGAGCTCTTGGAAATGTTTCTAAGCTGTCCTGAATTCAGTTTGGTTCAGTTAGTCTTTAAAAAAGCATTCATTCTAGCACTGGTTTGGGAAAAGGTTTCTCTGAGATGATTTCATACTGACTACTAAGTTATCTCTAACTATCGGAAAAGTATTCCTTGACTGTGACAATGGGAGTAAACAAAATCAAGAATAAATTACTAGTGGCAAAAACATGCTATATACTATATAAAGTGAGTTAGATAACTGTCAATAACAAACCTGATCACCTACCATATTCCGAACACCTTCTGTGTTCAAAGCTTACTGTTCAGAAGGGGCTGTCCAATGTGAACATATATAAAGAAAGGTTCCAAGATGGGAGTGAAGAAATGCAAAGTTTAGTGCTGGCTCTGCCAGTAACAAGCAATAGGATCTGAGTTAGTGATTTCCCCGTGTCTTCTGCCTTCAATCTAAAAATAAGAGGAGGAAAAAGAGACTATTTCTAAGTTTCCTTCTAATTCTAAAAGTTGGGTGTTTATATCAAATAATTTAAGTCTAAATTAACAGATTCCAAATACTAAACCAGTTGGCTGGTTATACAAGGATCATATGAGGAGCTGAAAAACAAAACAACAAAAAAAGCTGCCACTGATTTCTGAACCGACAGGTTTAGGACAAGACAGGGATCTGTATTTAAAGCTACTGAGGTGCTTCTGATACTCAGCCAGGTCTGGGGACCTGGCTTAAGGCACCATGCCTTGTGAATTTTCTAAAATATAAATACCAACTTCTAAGTTTGGAAGGGGTGTTAGAGGGATGGCTTTATGAAGGAGATACCATTTAAGCAGAGGTTTGACAGACGGGCTGGATTACAACAAACACAGAAGCAGGATAGGAAAGAGGGCACGCAAGAAAAGCCAAGAGCAAAGGCACAGGGACAGAAAACAGAGGCTATTTTGAGCGCACTGGGCGGGCGGAACCTCAGGGTGTCTCCCATATAAATGCTCCCTTTCAGAGGGAAATGGTTAACCCAAAGCTCCTGTTGACGGAGAAGGCAATGGCACCCCACTCCAGTACTCTTGCCTGGAAAATCCCATGGGCGGAGGAGCCTGCTAGGCTGCAGTCCATGGGGTCGCTAAGAGTCGGACACGACTGAGCGACTTCACTTTTACTTCTCACTTTCATGCACTGGAGAAGGAAATGGCAACCCACTCCAGTGTTCTTGCCTGGAGAATCCCAGGGACGGGGGAGCCTGGTCGGCTACCGTCTATGGGATCGCACAGAGTCGGACACGACTGAAGCGACTTAGCAGCAGCAGCAGCAGCAGCAGCAAAGCTCCTGTTGAAGGAAGAGTTTTGTTTGCTTTTCCACAGTTACTCAGCCTAGGTCTGAGCCTACTACAAGGGTAACCAATTCTATAGGAAGACTGAGAGCCAGGGCGACAGACACTCCTGCTTTGCCCAGGACACGCATAGGTTATGCTGATCATCCTAGCAGAATTACTAATAGGGCCCACTTTCACTCTCAAATTTATAATTAAAATTGTATTTAACGTGGACAGTAAACTATAAGGTCACTCTACCTTCGTGATTTGAGCTGACATGAAAAAGGAGATAGGCCGATCAGACTGAAAATAGGGGTCAGCAAGCATGACTGTTTTTGTAATTGAAGTTGTACAGGAACGTGTTCACTGGGTTAAGTATCATCTGTGGCTGCTTTCGCAATACAATGTAAGAGGTGAGTAGCTGAGATAGAGACCATACAGCCCAGAACCCCTGAAGTATTTACTACCTGGCCCTTTACAGAAAAAACCTGTTGACTCCCACCCTGAAACAGTACTGTCCAATAGGATTTTTTGCGTTAATGGAAAGGTTCTACACCTGCACTGCCCACTACTGTAGCCCCATGCCACACAAAGCTACTGGCAAACGACACATGGCTGGTTGTCTGAAGAACTGAATTTTATTTAATTATTTGATATGCAATAAGATATTTACATTTGAAAGGCTCTCAAACTGTTCAGATATTTAAATATTTGAGATATAATTGACATATTGTATTCATTTTACATGTACAAAATAATGATTTGATATATATATAACTATCACTAAATGATTACAAGTTTAGTTAACATCCATCACCATACCTAGTTACACATTTTTTTTTCTTGTGATGAGAACTTTTAAGATCTATTCTCTTAGTATCAATACAGTACTGTTAACTACAGTCACCATGCTGTACGTTCCATCTTCAGGACTCAGTTAGCTTTAAGTGGGGGAAAAAAATCAACTTTAAAAAATATAGTTCTAGTAATTTTAACACATGTATAGATTTGCATAAAGTGAGTTAACTATCACCTGGAAACAGGAAAGTTCCATCACTTCAAAAACTCTCTCTAGAAAGTTACATTCTCCCCTTACCTTTACCTCTGGCAACCACTGAGGTTCTTTCCTACCTTTTCAAGAATTCCATGTAAATTAAATCATCATGTAACTTTTTGAGACTTATCTTCTTTCACCAAATTGCTCCATATATCATTAGTTCCTTTTTAATTGTTAGGTAGTATTCCACTGTATAGATTATACCCGTTTATTCACTACCAGCTGAAGGATGTATCAGCTATTTTTAGTTTTTGGTAAATATACATAGAGCTGCTATAAACTCAATGTTATAAGAATATCTTGGAGAGGGACACAGTAGATAATATGTTTAATTTTAAAAGACTCTGCCAGTTCTGTTCTTCAGTGGATGTACCATTGTTCATTTCCAGCAGCGATGTATGAGAGCTCCAGCTCTTCCAGAACTTCCTTGTCAGAAACCGGAATTGTACTTTTTAGCCATTTCCAACAGGTATGTAATGGTATCTCACAGTGGTTTTAGTCTTCATTTTCCTAAAGGCTAATGATGTTAACATCTATTCCAGCGCTTATTTGCCACCCTTTGGTGAAGGGCTTCTCTCTTTTGACCATGTTTTAATTGGGATGTTTATTTTCTTACTGTTGCGCTTTGAAAGTTTTTTTTTTTTTAATATTCTAGATACAAGTTCTTTTGCAAGCATTACGATTTACAAATATTTCCTCCCAGTCTTAGCTTGTCTTTTCTCTTAACAGTGTCTTTTGCAGAGCATTATGGGCTGAAGTGATGCTTTTGAACTGTGGTGCTGGAGAAGGCTCTTGACAGTCTCTTGGACGGCAAGGAGAATCAAACCAGTCAATCCTAATGGAAATCAACCCTGAATAGTCACTGGAAGGACTGATGCTGAAGCTGCAGCTCCAATACTTTGACCACCTGATGCAAACAGCCAACTCACTAGAAAAGACCCTGGTGCTGGCAAAGATTGAGGGCAGGAGGAGAAGGGGGCGACAGAAGATGAGATGGTTGGATGGCATCACTGACTCAGTGGACAGGAGTTTGAGCAAACTCCGGAAGACAGTGAAGGGCAGGGAAGCCTACTGTGCTGCAGTCCATGGGGTCGCAAAGAGTCGGACACGACTGAGCGACTGAACAGCAATGGACCAACTGTGTGCTCCCAAAATCTGGATGTTGAAGTTCTAATTCATAGCATCTTAGAATGTAAGTGTATTTGGAGACAGGGCCTTAAAGGAGGTAACTAAGGTTAAATGAGTTCACACAGATGGGCTCTAATCCAACAGGACTAGTCTTATAAGAAAAGGGCCGCAAGATGTTAGTGCACAGAGAAAGGCCATGTTGAGAACACAGCAAGAAGGCAGCCGCCTACACCCCAAGGGGAGGCCTCGGGAGATACCAGCACGAACACACCTTGACTTTGGACTTCTAGTCTCTGCAACTGTGAGGAAGTAAAATTTCAATTGTTTTATGCCTCCCAGTCTGTGGTATTTTGCTACAGCAGACCTAGCAAACTAACACACCAAGCAGAATTTTTTTACTTTTGATGAAATCCAGTTTATCAATTGTTTTCTTTTATGAATGATGCTTCTGGTGTCATGTGTAAACCTTGCCTTACCTCAAGTCATAAAGATCTTCTCCTGTGTTTTCTTCTAAAAAACAAGTTTTACATTTATATTTATGATATACTTTGAGTTCATTTTCATTTAAGTTAATTTTGTTTTGTGAAGCTTAGGTCAATGTTCCTTTGTTTTTCGCATGCTTATGTCCAACTTTTCCCATACTGTTTGTTGAAAAGGTTATTATCTTTCTTCCATTGAATTGCCTTGCATCTCTGTTAAAATCAATTGGCTGTTATCTGTGTGGTTCTATTTCTGGATTCTACATTGATCCACTGATCTTGTTCTATTCCTTACCCACACTACACACAATCTTGATTACCACAGCTTTATAGTTAGGTCTTAAAAATGAGACATTGTGATTCTTCCAATTTTATTTTTTTCAAAGTTCCTCTTGCTATTCTAGGTTCTTTCTCTTTTCACAGAAATTTTAGAATCATCTTGTCTGTATTTACTGTAAAAAAAAATCCTGCTGGGATTCTGATCTTGATTGTCAATAATTATAGATCAATTTGTGGAAAACTCACACCTTTACTATTCAGAACTTTTCAGTCCATGAACATTACTCTCTGTTGAGGTTTTCTTTGATGTCTTTCATGAGTGCTTTATAAAAACATTATCAGCGTACAGATCCTATACATTGTGTATTTTCAGCACATAGATCCTACATATTGTTTTAACTTTGACTTTAAAAGCCATGTGTGGCCAGTGACAACCATATTAGACATCACAGCTCTAAGAAGTTCGAAACAGAATGCAGTATAACCCAGTGTGAAAATGATGCCATAAAGTTGTGCCAGTGTCTTAGCAAGTAGGACCGTGGGCAAAATAAAGATACGCAGAAACATAAAAGACACAGCATGGAGACAGACAATAAAGAGCAGAGAACAGAACAAATGCATAGAAGAGAAAAAAAAAAAAAAAGAGACCATGAGAAAGAAACATATATCCAAAGCTGCCCTGAGTTCCTGACAACTTTCCAGTCCCCTATCACATGCAGCTTTCAGCACCTCTCTTTCCCTGAATTAACCTGAATGTCTCTTTGTTTCTTAAAACCAGGTGATTAAAGATCTAAGTTTCTAAGACTGTATGATGCTAATTAAAAAAAAACCCACAAAAAACAGATTGAGACTATCATACTAACTTTTTAAAAAGATGCACTTAACCGCTAATGACTGTATAAAGACACAGAAAATAATCTATGACTGATAAAAATCAAACAGCAACAAGTTATATTTCAAAGTTTATTTTTTTTTAAGTTATTTGGAATTCAAATTGGACTTGTTCCATATCAATAACACTTTCAAATGGTAACTGGCAGATCACAAATGGCAAATGAGCTGATAACATGTATAATATCTTAACAGTGGCAATAAGTTTGGGAAAACATAAGAGGCCAGGTAACCACATTCCCACTTCCCACTATAGGAACGACAGAAGCAGCATCTCTAACCCAAAGAGGCCCAAACTCCAGTGTGTATAAAAAATCACCTGAGGTTTTGCTTTTGGAAATATGTAAAACTAGATATGAAAATCCTTCCCATTATAAATACCCAGCTATAGCAAGTAAGACAGAACAAGTACTCTTTTAAATGTACTGCTGGACTCGGGAGAAAAGAAATCCACAGGAGGCAAAAACAGAGAGAAAATAGTAATTTGCTAAAAAAAATAAAATCTGTTGAATGCATTTACTGAAGGAAATCAGAGTGGTAAACAAGAGCTAAAGTCATGACTTCAGCTTAAACTTGGAATCTAGGGGCTTTAATTGGCCACCTGATGCGAAGAACTGACTCGTTTGAAAAGACCCCGATGTTGGGAAAGATTGAAGGCTGGAGAAGGGGACGACATGGCAGCACTGACTCAATGGACGTGAGTCTGAGTGAACTCCGGGAGTTGGTGATGAGCAGGGTGGCCTGGGGTACTGCAGTTCATGGGGTCACAAAGAGTCGGACACGACTGAGCAACTTAACTGAACTGAACTGAACTGACAGTGAAAGCTGGAATTGAGATCACCACAAAAAAAGCAACAATCCTCCACAATCACACCTCTCAGTGCATGGAGGTAAGGAAGGGGGTGTCTATCCACTGACACAGAGAACAAATTAAAAAAAAACAGTGCTTGAATCACTGGAATGGGATTCCTTGAAAATTCAAATTCATAATTACAGCCTATTTTCTAGGTTGAGTATAAATTTACACTGCAAGGACCAGGAAACTCAAGCCAAGAAATGTATTTAAGCTATTTCTGCATTGGTAATCAAGGCAGCTGTCAGAAAGAGAAGCAAATTTTCTATAGAGAAATACACTTTCAATCCATGCCCCAGGAGATTTCTAAATACAGCATTGGCCAAACATGAAATTAAAACAAAATTATCAAACCAAAAGGAAACAAACTATAAGAACAGCAAAAATTTAAAACCACAGAATGAAAATTTGTAGGAAGTTCAAATTTTGGAGTTAATGGATACATAAAATTACAGTTAAGTATGCTTTAAAAGTTTACAGGACTAAAGGAGTATTAACTACATGGGCCAGAAATAAAAGGCTAACAAAAATGACTTGAAAAAGTGGGGGAAAAAAAAGAACTTAATATAATTTCTGGAAATAAAAAATATAATTCTTGAAATTAAAAACCTAATTGGAGCACAGAAACAGAATCAGTAAACCAAATGACAGATCTAAAACAGCAGAAAGAGGCAGGCACAGAAGATGAGAGGGACTGAGACATTTAAAAACCACCTTATCTCATGCAGACATGTCAGGAAAGAGGAAGGAACATACCTCTAATTAAAATTTCAAAGGAAAAAAATGAAAATCCAACCATGGTGAAACATTATGTCAGATAAACTGAATATTTATTTATTGAGATAATTGGTAGTTCAGATTAATTATAAAAAGATAGAAAAAAAGACAAAATAGTCTACCTAATAAACTCTTTTTCTCACTTGAAGCCTTCTATTTATTTTTAAATATGAATTTCTACCTTACAACAGAATATATCCTTCAAATACATCAGTCATG
Source organism: Aepyceros melampus (assembly GCA_006408695.1). Lineage (NCBI taxonomy): Eukaryota > Metazoa > Chordata > Mammalia > Artiodactyla > Bovidae > Aepyceros > Aepyceros melampus. The sequence goes on from SJXQ01002671.1 coordinate 277,723, forward strand.
AAACCTAGCACCTATCCATTTGAGAACACTATTCCACCTATAATAATCAGGATCTATCCATTAAATAAAAGCATGCAACAGCCAACTGCATCTTTTAAATTTAAAATTCTGTTTAGATCTGAATTAAGTAAACAAATTACTGGAACACACGAATGCATCTGAGTGCTGGATTTCACTAAAATCAGTGATATTAAAACATATATTTGCTTTTACCTGACACAAAATTACAAATATATTTATAAGACAGACAAATTTAGCTTCCTGAAATCTATAAATGTTACTTTCACAAAGCACTCCTAAAACTATTAGAAACATCTTTTTCCGTTATCATATTATATAAAAAAATTTTCTACTATTATTCTTCCTTTCACTAAAAATCCATCTATTAATACAGGAGAACGACCAATATGAACACCACTTTTTTCACATTTTTTCCTCTGTTCCAAAATCCTTCTGACTGCATCTCACTTGCTTCCATTACTGCTGGGTTTTTACCTCGATCATACTTTGGTGATCTCAGAGGATAAACTGAAAAGACGGGCTGAAAAGAAGACAGGACAACCCCTAAGGACACAGTGTTAAAGCAGGCATGGAATGATAAGTGCCTGAACTAAAGTAATTTAATGAGAATGGACAGAAATGGCTAAAATTCTACATTATTCTATGTTTCCGTTTGTGGTTGTCCAGAGCCCAAATTAACAAGATCCACATTTTATTTGCTAATGCAATTATTTTCAGGAATAAATAGCTGTTTTCTGCTGCACTGTCAATCCAGGGGTGTTCTAGGACAGTCCTCGAACAATAAAGGAAGGACCATAACGGAGCAGGGCCATTCCTCTCCAATAAAACTGGACCTGAGTTCACACAGGCTGCCAAGTATGAAGACAGCATATCCTCAAATAAGTTATGAAAGAGCTTGGCCAGATGGACAGGAAAAAGAAATGTAAGAGCAGATTGTGGAAAAAAGGAGACCAATTCAGAGAATAAGGCAGGGAGAATGTAGCTATGGGGCCAAAGACAAGACCAAACAGAGACAGGCATCGCAGTGGCTAGAGCCCAGACTGCTGACAGTAACTGACCCTGATCTCGCCAGTACTGATGAATGTTATTTCCAGGTACCACATTCTGGTGGGACAGCTTGTGGTTTCCCATGATAATCTCACACAGGTCTGAAAGGGCTAAGTAAGGAAAACGGACAGTGAGCTTCTGTCACCCTTGGCCAGTGACATATCCTCCTCCCAAAGGCTGGAAAGGGGCCTTCCTGTGAGTCAGATGGAATCTGAATTCATTAAACGGGAAACAAAAACATATAAAGGCAATAAAGCACCGTGGTTCTGGGTTTGTTCCGTGAGGTTGAATCCCAGCTCCATCATTTATTACAAAAACACACACAACACATTCAGCAGCCTGTATGGCACTGAGAGAGTTCTTTAACCTTTTACAGTTTCCTCATCTGTAAAATGGAGATAATAAATGAGCTAAACTCATTATAGTCGTGAGGACTTTTGTTTTCCACAGTCTCAACTCAGTGAAGGAACTCTCAAAATTTGGGTAAAATGAGAAAATATTGAGAAATCTATATGAATCTGCTTTAAATGGAATATACCAGGTAAATTTAGGAGAAAAAAATACACAAAACAAACAGTAATTCTAGTTTCTTTAAGAAAGCATTTAAAACCAAATAGGAGCTTTAGAGGTGTCTAGTTCAGTTCAGTTAGTTCAGTTCAGTCGCTTAGTTGTGTCCGACTCTTTGTGACCCCATGGACTGCAGCACGCCAGGCTGCAGTTAGATAGCATTTATACAAAGCAAATAATCACCAGGTAAAATTTTAAAAATCTTTTAAAATTATCCGTTTTGGAAATACAAATTTACATGAAGCTGTTATACAACAGTAGCAATGTGTAGTTAATCGTACCAGTTAATTCCAAACTGGTCTGATTACACTCGTCTGTTACAACCTAAAACAACATTTAAGGACTTAGCTGAAAAGTTAGGGCAAGAGGAACAAAACGTGTTATCTCAAATTGTGCAGGACAGAAACACACTGCCATAATGACTATCCAATAACATCTTGGTATTAGAACGGACGTCCTGCAAATCTAAGCAAATGAAATAGCTCCAAAAGCATGATTAAAAGAAAAAAAGCTTGTTTGGCATTTGCAGTGTACTCTGAGTAGTCAGCAATAATGAAAGGGCAGAGAATTATGAAGCCTAAGGTCATAACCAGATGTACTATGATTGACTGTTTGCTGACTGGCCAGTGAGATCTAGAGGAGCTGAGATGCTTCACACAAAAGTTGGAAAGCAGAAGCAAAGAATCCAATCAAGTGGGTGTACTAGCTAGCAGCTAAAAGACAACGGAATGGCAAACTGAAAAGCTAAGAGGCAATTACAGCCAGTGATACCAAACACAGGGAATAAGTCAGAGAGTAGATATGATCAAAGCCTTACTGTATAAATGCAGAGTACCTGAGCCTAGAAATCTTATACTCACAAATAGCCTAAGGGCAAGACATCCCATTACACAAATTCTAAATACATTTGGAAGTGAAAATGTGTGATTAACCAAGGAAAATTTTTCAAAGAATTAAAGAAGAGGATAAATTGTTGTAACAAGTATTAAAACATACTAAAAAGGTAGAGATTTTAGGAAAATGTTTTTCTGGCACAGAAATCACCAGATCGATGGAATAAATTTAAAATATGATAAAGATAGCAGTTCACATACATATGGAAAAGCTTTAAAAATGCATACAGATCAGTAATCAGTGGTTACATACAGCTAATAGGAAGAAAGTGAAAGGAAGAGACTCTCAGGTTTTTTTACTTTTTAATTTAAAAAAATATTAAAAACAAAACTAGAAAAGTAAAGTTGTGATAATAACTTTTAAAAGCACCACAACAATCTATATACAACATAAAGAACTGCATACTACAGTTCTGCATGAAGAAACTAAAGGTGCAATTAATCTACAATTTAAGCCAAGTTATCCAAACTACTGGCAGATTCTCAATCTCTGGAAGTTCTAAGTGGTACCAACATCACACACAGAGCCAAATAAAAGCATAAAGATTTTAGTTTCATGGTTTTCCATGGAACATAAGAGAATGTCCCTAAGGTTTCTAATTGAAAAGGCACAGATTTATATGAAGAAATGGGCTTCCCCAGGGCTTATGGTAAAGAATCTACCTGCCAATGAAGAAGACGTGGGTTTGATCACTGGGTGGGGAAGATCTCCATGAGTAGGAACTAGTAACCCACTCCAGTATTCTCACCTAGAAAATCCCATGGAGAGAGGGCTACAGTCCATGGGGTCACAGAAAGTTGGACACAACTGAACAACTTCAGTTAGTAATCTTGGCATTTCACAGTAAGCATGTTAAATTATTATAATGCAAAAAACAGCTCATGAAATTGACAAAAGGATTACATTTGTCAACACACTCATTCAGATCAGGGTCTATCTCTTCAACAGTTTTGCAATACTGATACCAGGCTCTTTCAGTGATACCAGCCAACTTTCACTCTAGTAAAAATTCCCAGTGTGATGTAGATGAAAACCAGTAACCTCTCTCATGTGTGTTAATAATATAAGAAGGGCTCAAAAAGGATAATCAGTCTTTGATGATTACAAAATATCCTACAACCTTCAAAAAGTACATTTGCTAATTACTTAGATGCTTGAACAAGGTGAATCGGATTTTTTTTCCCTAGAAGGGTTTTTTGAGGGGGGAGGGGAATATTTAATAAAATACTAACTCATGCCAACAGAATATTTTTAGTATCCTACTACAGAAGGATATTCATTTTATGCAATTTTACAGTTTTCCTCCCTGAAAATGTTCTGTTTCTGCTTCAGTATATGCACAAACCATGGCAGTACTGCTCAGAACACAATGATGATGATGATACTGCACCCAGCAATAAATGCTCAACAGCAATAAATGCTTACCAAGCACATACTACATGCGAGGCACTGTGCCAGGGCTTTGTTTGTAAACCTCACTTATTCCACAATGACCCTATGAAGTAGGCGCTATTATTAAATCTATTTTATAAATGATATAACTGGCACTCAGATAAGTTAACAAATTTGAACCCAGGCTATCTTGATTCCAAAAGCTATGCTCTTCATCACCAAGTTACCCATAACCAGGAAATGTTACTCAAAAAAGATTCCCTGTAAACAAGTATTTATTAAGCAGACGCCATACACATTTTCAATTGCCTGATGTAAAACTAAAGGTTCAGTTGTGAATTTCACATGTGCCTAGATTTCTTTTTTTTTTAATCCCTCCCACCCCTCTAAATTTCATTTTTGAGGAAAATATTAGAGAAAGCTAAAAAATGCAGCAGTTGCTTCATTGAACAAATATTGAATGCCAAGCTCTGTGTAAGATGTTCTTTATAATGAGCTCTTGGGGGAAGACAGTCTAACATGAAAGAGAAATACAGGACTGGAAATAGAGATGCGTGCTGTAAGAGTAAATGGGAGACTCTTCCTTAAGAGAATAACAAAGTCAGGGAGGGATTCTCTGATGATACAATTGTGATCTGACATTATGTGTAAAACATATTTTTTCGACCAAGATTTTGAACATTTAAGGTACAAACACATAAAAATAAAAAATATTTTTATTTCCTAATTCTGTTGATTCCTCTGTGACAGCAATCAGAATCTATCATTTAAGTTAGTGTAAGAGCAGATGTAATACTAGTAGTTCAGATAAAAGACTTTTTAGCATTCTGATGCTCAGTTAAAAAAAAGTTGATGCCACTGTTTCCATTCCAAAAATAACAACTCATAATGAAGTACTAATATCATAATGTGCAATAAATCTATCTGTACAGGGCTCTCAACCCATGGAAAATATGGCAGAATTAAGAGTGGAAACTAATAACTTGCTGTTGACACATCTAAGTATGTAAAAAGTGGATTTTACTAAACAATCCACCAACAACCACCACCACACATACAAACTTTTTCCTAACTCATAACTGTTTTAACCAGGCCATAGCAAGTAGCTTTTTCCACTCCATGATGATACTGGCTTTGGTTTACTTTGTCAATCAACAGGTACAGTCAACCACTAGGTTTTCACTAATTACAACTGAACTAAAAACTGAGCAAGCAATAATTCCAAGAAAATTCTGAAAAAGACAACCCTACAAGATATTAAAGCATACTTTATAAGGCCTCAAGAGTTAAAACCACGAAGAAATGACAAATGAATGAACAGATCAATGGGACACAGTACAAAGTCCAGAAAAAGACTCATACATTTTCCAGAAACAGAAAAAACCTGAAATAAAAATGGACAGGTTACACTCAAAAAGAAATACAAATAAGATAGCATAAAATCCTTAACCTAACTCATGTAAACAGAAATGAGATAGCACTTCTTATCAGAGGCAAAATGCTGAGTTCAACCACTCTCTCATCAAGCCATTAAGAATCAGGTACTCCAAGGATCCTCAGGCACTGCTGGTAGGAATGCAAAATGTACAACCTTTACATGAAGGGACTGTAATAATACTTATCAAAATTACTGATGTATTTACTCTTTCGCCTAGCGAACACATTTCTAGGAATCTAAACAAGACACCTGCAAACATAACAAATAATACATGAACAAGCTCATTCACTACAAAATTGTTTGTAACTGCAAAAGATAGAACACATTCAAGTGTTTGGCAACAGAGGACTGGATGAATAAACTATGGTACATACACACAACTGAATACTATATGTAAAAAAAAAAAAGGAAGATCTTATTGTACTGATAGAGAGCTCTGAGGTATAAAAATGAAAAACAAAATAACAAAGTGAAAACTATTAGTATGCTAAATCTTGAGTAAAAGGAGGAGGAAGAAAGAATATATGTTTGAATTAGCTGTTTGCATAGTATCTGAAAGAATAAACAGAAATGTCCAAAAATAGTTGCATGTAACTGGGGAGAAGTAATAGGGATGGGTAGGATTAAGACTTCTCAAGGTATGTACAGTTTAAAAAACAGCATTTTGGGGATTTCCCGCGAGATTCAGGGTTCGTGGCGCTGTGGAGTCGGCTGCTCTCCCTGAGGTACTTGGGAAGATGGACGAGACCTGTGAAATGAAATACAAAGTGACGGACAGCCCTCTGGGGAAGCTGGAGATCTCTGGTTGTGAGCAGGGTCTGCATGGGATAAAGCTGCATGGCGGGAAGACCCCAGACACTGGGAGGCAAGGTGGTCTGGTATTCCCATCTCCTTAAGATTTTCCACAGTTTGCTGTGATCCAAACAGTGAAAGCCTTTAGCATCATCAATGAAGCAGATGTTTTTCTGGAACTCTCTTGCTTTTTCTCTGATCCAGCGGATGTTGGCAATGTGATCTCTGGTTCCTTTGCCTTTTCTAAGTCCAGCTTGAGCAATGGGAGTTCTCCATTCACGTACTGTTGAGGCCTAGCTTGGATAATTTTGAGCAGTGTCTCTTTATATACGTTACTTCATGACTAAATTTCGGATCACAGGCATTCCCACTCTGAGTCCTGCCTGGGACATTGTGCCCCTGATTTTCAGGCAGACTCGTCCTGCCTCAGACNGGACGACTGAGTATGAGATGGCTGGATGGCATCATGGACTCAATGGACATGAGTCTGAGTGAACTCTGGGAGTTGGTGATGGACAGGGAGGCCTGGCATGCTGCGATTCATGGGGTCGCAAAGAGTCGAACACGACTGAACGACTGAACTGAACTGAACTGAACATTCTTTATAATATTTGAAACTAAGTTTAACACACTTGCTTTAGATACTTCGAACCCATAGATTTGGTATGTAGAATCATATCATGCATTTGAAGTTTGCAAATATTTTTATTTTTTGCTTTTGGTATTTTTATGTTCATTTTCTTTAATTTGTGGTATTTTAATAAAACCCATTCTATTTGGATAATTTTTGCTTTGCTTTTTTCATAATGACAAGATTTTAAAATATATACAGAGTATAAAACCTCACTGTATCCATCATCCATCATTAACCTCAACAATTTTCAACATATATATTTTATATTTCCTCTTTCTATACAGTATTACATTACAGTAAATAAGAGGTGCTATATTATGTTCCCTGGGATATTAAATATTAAAAGAATTTTTAAAATAATAATAAGAACTGATCATACTAGTTTCAAAATTATCTTTTCATGAAAACTGATAATGCCTAAATAACTCAATACATCAAGAAAACATGATATACCTAGAAGTGACAATGTTATCACGAGCAAGAAATAAAAATCATTAAGATACCTAGAAAATTCTGAGAGGCAGATTTGTTATTATCATATCCTTTGAAATTATATTAGAAATGTTGATAGAATGTGTGGACTTAATATATCTACTAAGCAGGCAGGAATATACTGTAGATTTGTTTCAGGAATTTATTGCATTCATACCGTATTAATATTATTTCAGTCAGTTCAGTCACTGAGTCGTGTCTGACTCTTTGCAACCCCATGAATCGCAGCATACCAGGCCTCCCTGTCCATCACCAACTCCCAGAGTTCACTCAGACTCA
>SJXQ01002671.1:286647-358701 GCA_006408695.1 Aepyceros melampus
GAAGAATTGATGCTTTTGAACTGTGGTGTTGGAGAAGACTCTTGAGAGTCCCTTGGACTGCAAGGAGATCCAATCAGTCCATTCTGAAGGGGATCAACCCTGGGATTTCCTTGGAAGGAATGATGCTAAAGCTGAAACTCCAGTACTTTGGCCATCTCATGCAAAGAGTTGACTCCTTGGAAAAGACTCTGATTCTGGGAGGAATTCGGGGCAGGCGGAGAAGGGGTCGACAGAGGATGAGATGGCTGGATGGCATCACTGACTCGATGGACGCGAGTCTGAGTGAACTCCGGGAGTTGGTGACGGACAGGGAGGCCTGGCGTGCTGCAATTCATGGGGTTGCAGAGAGTCAGACATGACTGAGCAACTGAACTGAACTGACTGAAACATTACTGCTAAGGCACCTTAGTCGTGTCCGACTCTGTGCAACCCCACAGACGGCAGCCCACCAGGCTCCTGTCCCTGGGATTCTCCAGGCAAGTGTACTGGAGTGGGTTGCCATTGCCTTCTCCACTGCATGAAAGTGAAAAGTGAAAGTGAAGTCGTCGCTCAGTCATGTCTGACTCTGCGACCCCATGGACTGCAGCCTACCAGGCTCCTCTGTCCATGGGATTTCCAGGCAAGAGTACTGGTGTGGGTTGCCATTGCCTTCTCCTAGATAAACATTAATGAGTGATTAATATTGATAAATATGTCTCCACTTATATAAATTTGGAGAAACCCCTAGCAATTTATCACCAAGGAATAGAGGAAGATTAAAGTTTTATGGCATAGAGAAATTAAAGCAAAACAGCTTTCAAAATCTATCCCAGAGAGAAAACTAAAATTTTAACAATTTAGAAGAATTTGTGTATATAATTAGCTTATACTAAGACAACTAATTAAACAGAAAAAACAAACCTATAAAACATATTATGAACAGTAAAGACTACATTAAACAATATTTTTTTAAAATAGCAGTTTTGGATAATTTCTAGGAAAGTATTGAAAACTAATAATTCTCAGTCTTCTCTGAGCAGATACTCAAGTGTTCCGTTTATTCCTCTTGCTTCTGCATTGACACAGCTCAGCCTCGGCAACACCTTTCACCACTCCCACTGATGTTCAAATATAGTCAGGAAGTCAGGTCCATAAATCCCATGTCAGTAAGGTGGAATATCCTCAAGGGTATATAAACCGTAGTAATGCTGTATGAAGGTAATATTATAATGCAAATTTTGAACAAAGTAAAAATAAAACCCAATTAAAACAAGTTTATTAATGTGTTGGAAACATAACATTAGATCATGAATAATTTTAGTATAATTTCACAACAGGTATTATAAGTGACTAGCAATGTAGATTCTTAGTGCAATGATATTGCAAGGGAGGTATTTCTATATACTGTACCTAGTATCATGAACTAACATACCAGATGTTCTCAATTCTATTTTTTAAAGTGTCTAAAAAATATTCTCAATAAAATTATCCATGAATATATGCTGGTTTTTAGGAAAGTGAGTTATGCTGTGACCAAGCTTTCTTTCCAAAAGCAATTATGAAAAATGCCCTGGAATTTTAAAACAACCAGTGCCCTAAATTTCATTGCCTTTCTGTAAAGCTTTTGATAGCCATCCCCTCCCCACTTTAATTAGGCATATTCAAGAAAGCTATTTCTACAGTCTCTTTCAATGAAGTCTTGCTTTGAGGATTGTAAGGAAAATCCATGAAGAAGATGAAATACTGACTCAGTGATTGGCCTAATTTGACACAGTGGCATCTTTTCCAGTTATCATCTATTTTTTTTTTAATTCAGACATTGCAAATAGAACAATTTGTGAAAATTAAGATACTCCTAGATATCATAGGAAATTTATAAAAATTTTGTTCCTAGCTTACTCATATCATTTTTGGCATACTGAAATTTAAGGGCATATTTTAACTCTAATTCTAATGAAAAGAAAGTAAAATTTTATATAAAACTAGTAATAATCTATTTAAGTTCTAATCCATATGTACATATAAACTCTTTGTACATTATGTATACTATACATTTATTCAATCTGAGCTTAAAGCTCAACATTCAGAAAACTAAGATCATGGCATCCAGTCCCATCACTTCATGGGAAATAGATGGGGAAACAGCAGAAACAGTGGCTGATTTTATTTTTTTGGGCTCCAAAATCACTGCAGATGGTGACTGCAGCCATGAAATTAAAAGACACTTACTCCTTAGAAGGAAATTTATGACCAACCTAGACAGCATATTAAAAACCAGAGACATTACTCTGCCACCAAAGGTCTGTCTAGTCAAGGCTATAGTTTTCCAGTAGTCATGTATGGATGTGAGAGTTGGACTATAAAGAAAGCTGAGCACCAAAAAATTGATGCTTTTGAAGTGTGGTGTTGGAGAAGACTCTTGAGAGTCCCTTGGACTGCAAGGATATCCAAACAGTCCATCCTAAAGGAAATCAGCCCTGAGTGTTCATTGGAAGGACTGATGCTGAAGCTGAAACTCCTATATTTTGGCCACCTGATGCAAAGAGCTGACTCATTTGAAAAGACCCTGATGCTGGGAAAGATTGAAGGCAGGAGGAGAAGGGGATGACAGAGGATGAGATGGTTGGATGGCATCACCAACTCAGTGGACATGAGTTTGGGTAAACTCTGGGAGTTGGTGATGGACAAGGAGGCCTGATGTGCTACAGCTCATGGGGTCACAAAGAGTTGGACTGAGCGACTGAACTGATACTATACATAGGATACAATGTGTGAATACATGGACATACAAAACTTCAAACCTTATTTTCCAGATGCAAACCTAAAAAATTAGGGAATTAAGTAAGTTTCTCAATATTATATCCAATTTAAGTGGTAGACATGTATATAATATCCTATTTTGCTTAACTTACTGTCCACACTATCTCCTTCCGTGTATTCAAGATTGGACTAATCCTTAAGACAAAGAAAATGAACAGGTTTCAAAGTTATCTGTAATTTCCATTTTCTTTCTTTGTTTATTTCTTAAAAAGAATGAAGGGACCTACAAAACTCAGTTCATTATTTTGCTGTAACAGTATTTTTCTATGTTATTTTATTTTTTTTAAATGCCATTATGCTTGGACATAGAGAAAGCACAAAACACAAGGACACAAATGCATGAAAAGCAACAACAAAACCCACAGGAACTGATAGGCTGGACCGGGTCTATTTTCTGTCACTAATGAAAATGAAAGGTTTAATTAGCTTATCTGGCCAAACTATTTGAAGTGAAGAATCTTTGCCACAAAGAAAGCAAAACTCATTTAGAACCTCCTCTGCCAGCCAATGTAGATCCTGTGCTGGCGGCACCCGTAGCACCCCAGAGTAAAGCTGTCTAAATCCTCAGGGGACAGTGGTCGTGCAGACTCTGCTGGGAGTCCTCTGACCTCCCTCTAGTCCCCTTTCCTAGCCAGCGACTGAAAAGTGACTGAGCACATAGCAGGGGTGGGTGCTCCAGGCCCTGTCCCAAACTATGTCCAAGTTTGTTCTGACCGACCCCTGCCCTGGCACACTTGCCGGTGTCAGCACAGATGACATTATTTCAGGGGAACACAGGCAACTAAGACGGAAATATTTGATCCATCACTGGATAAAACAAGGCCATTTAAGTAGACCAGCAAAGGAAGCGAAATTTCCATAGTTTTTATGACCTTCCAGACAAGTCCTATATACTAAATTAAATGATAATTTTGCATGGGAAAATATGTAAAGCATACATAACAGAAAAAAATTTCATAGCTTCAATATAAAAGTAATTGAGTATACAAATACAGAAAACTGGAAAATATATGACATTTAACTGAACAACTCAAGTAAGCAAGAAATACTTTTTATATCTAATTTTTCAATTAATCAGGAAAATCAAAATTACTATGACAGTATATATTTCTTAGCAAAGATTTTAGCATAATTGATCTCGTAAATAGTAAAATCCTCCAGTTGTTAAGTGTCTCAACCATTTTTCTCACAAATACAATAAGGTACTTAACAGACATATATGTAATATAATATTTCTTGATAATTATACTGAAAGTTACTTGTATTTTGAATAGATTTTGTATATTTCTAATTATTGAGTAATTGTTATGCTAATTGATATTATACCATATAAATCACTATTTAAATATTATTACTTATTAAACTATTAGACTATACAAGTGAACTAACCAAAAAAATCTCAAATGCTGGACAAGATATGGTTCTTAATATCCTTTTCAAAATTAAGGGACATTCTCAAGACTAATTTGATATTGATTGTGATAATTATGGTTAGAATATTTCTTTCCTTAATTCCAATTTTATGTTTATGTTATACTAGTCTTATATTTTATTATATATGTATATTTATTATACTTTTCTTACATCTTTTTTGGGAAGATGTGCTCTATATATATATTTATATATAACTATATATATTAAATTAGGATAGGTCTTAAATATTCTAACTTTTAAGATCAATTATGTGGCACCCCACTCCAGTACTCTTGCCTGGAAAATCCCATGGACGGAGGAGCCTGGTGGGCTGCAGTCCATGGGGTCACTAAGAGTTGGACACGACTAAGTGACTTCACTTTCAATTTTCACTTTCATGCATTGGAGAAGGAAATGGCACCCACTCTAGTGTTCTTGCCTGGAGAATCCCAGGGACGAGGGAGCCTGGTGGGCTGCCATCTATGGGTCACACAGAGTCGGACATGACTGAAGTGACTTAGCAGCAGCAGCAGCAGGTGGTCAAATCAGGTTTTGCCTTTAGCGTATTATCAAATAGATTTTAATGAAGCCTTTTTAAGAAGATCTTTTGCTATATTTTCTAATACTTTTCAATAGAGTGCCAAATGTGTGAATACATGGACATACAAAACTTCAAACCTTATTTTCCAGATGCAAACCTAAAAAATTAGGGAATTAAGTAAGTTTCTCAATATTATATCCAATTTAAGTGGTAGACATGTATATAATATCCTATTTTGCTTAACTTACTGTCCACACTATCTCCTTCCGTGTATTCAAGATTGGACTAATCCTTAAGACAAAGAAAATGAACAGGTTTCAAAGTTATCTGTAATTTCCATTTTCTTTCTTTGTTTATTTCTTAAAAAGAATGAAGGGACCTACAAAACTCAGTTCATTATTTTGCTGTAACAGTATTTTTCTATGTTATTTTATTTTTTTTAAATGCCATTATGCTTGGACATAGAGAAAGCACAAAACACAAGGACACAAATGCATGAAAAGCAACAACAAAACCCACAGGAACTGATAGGCTGGACCGGGTCTATTTTCTGTCACTAATGAAAATGAAAGGTTTAATTAGCTTATCTGGCCAAACTATTTGAAGTGAAGAATCTTTGCCACAAAGAAAGCAAAACTCATTTAGAACCTCCTCTGCCAGCCAATGTAGATCCTGTGCTGGCGGGCACCCGTAGCACCCCAGAGTAAAGCTGTCTAAATCCTCAGGGGACAGTGGTCGTGCAGACTCTGCTGGGAGTCCTCTGACCTCCCTCTAGTCCCCTTTCCTAGCCAGCGACTGAAAAGTGACTGAGCACATAGCAGGGGTGGGTGCTCCAGGCCCTGTCCCAAACTATGTCCACGTTTGTTCTGACCGACCCCTGCCCTGGCACACTTGCCGGTGTCAGCACAGATGACATTATTTCAGGGGAACACAGGCAACTAAGACGGAAATATTTGATCCATCACTGGATAAAACAAGGCCATTTAAGTAGACCAGCAAAGGAAGCGAAATTTCCATAGTTTTTATGACCTTCCAGACAAGTCCTTATACTAAATTAAATGATAATTTTGCATGGGAAAATATGTAAAGCATACATAACAGAAAAAAATTTCATAGCTTCAATATAAAAGTAATTGAGTATACAAATACAGAAAACTGGAAAATATATGACATTTAACTGAACAACTCAAGTAAGCAAGAAATACTTTTTATATCTAATTTTTCAATTAATCAGGAAAATCAAAATTACTATGACAGTATATATTTCTTAGCAAAGATTTTAGCATAATTGATCTCGTAAATAGTAAAATCCTCCAGTTGTTAAGTGTCTCAACCATTTTTCTCACAAATACAATAAGGTACTTAACAGACATATATGTAATATAATATTTCTTGATAATTATACTGAAAGTTACTTGTATTTTGAATAGATTTTGTATATTTCTAATTATTGAGTAATTGTTATGCTAATTGATATTATACCATATAAATCACTATTTAAATATTATTACTTATTAAACTATTAGACTATACAAGTGAACTAACCAAAAAAATCTCAAATGCTGGACAAGATATGGTTCTTAATATCCTTTTCAAAATTAAGGGACATTCTCAAGACTAATTTGATATTGATTGTGATAATTATGGTTAGAATATTTCTTTCCTTAATTCCAATTTTATGTTTATGTTATACTAGTCTTATATTTTATTATATATGTATATTTATTATACTTTTCTTACATCTTTTTTGGGAAGATGTGCTCTATATATATATTTATATATAACTATATATATTAAATTAGGATAGGTCTTAAATATTCTAACTTTTAAGATCAATTAGGTGGCACCCCACTCCAGTACTCTTGCCTGGAAAATCCAATGGACGGAGGAGCCTGGTGGGCTGCAGTCCATGGGGTCACTAAGAGTTGGACACGACTAAGTGACTTCACTTTCAATTTTCACTTTCATGCATTGGAGAAGGAAATGGCACCCACTCTAGTGTTCTTGCCTGGAGAATCCCAGGGACGAGGGAGCCTGGTGGGCTGCCATCTATGGGTCACACAGAGTGGACATGACTGAAGTGACTTAGCAGCAGCAGCAGCAGGTGGTCAAATCAGGTTTTGCCTTTAGCGTATTATCAAATAGATTTTAATGAAGCCTTTTTAAGAAGATCTTTTGCTATATTTTCTAATACTTTTCAATAGAGTGCCACAATACAAATATGCTGTTTTAAAATTATAATTGAATTTCTCTTGGCAATAGGGATGTGAATCATTCATATTTGAACCACAAATCATACATTTCTTAAAAGCCTTTTTTAAAAAATTATGCTTCCTAAAAGGTTTTCAATGGAAGTATGCATCAATTTATAATTAACCAAAACTACAACAAATTAAAATGCTGATTGTGAAGGCATAATGACAGTAATCTATAGTTATAATCAAGAATAGCAGCAGTTGGAAACCCTAGCCATCTCAAGACAAAATTTTTATGAAAAGCAAAAACCACAAACGATTTCTTACTTGAATTCAAAGTGAGTCATAAAAGTGCATTCATATTACATACTTACTAAACTTTGGTGGTTATTAATCTTTTATTTAATAATTTACAGGTTCTTTGTACATAAATACAAAACTATGTGGACTTTTCTGTCATACTTTCTACAAAAAAATAAATTAAAAATAAATACTCAGGGTTAAGCTCAGTGACCTAAGCACAGGCATTTGTTAGCCAGGCTGGGATCATGTCACAGAAACGAGGAAAGTGAAAGCGGCTCAGGCATGGCCGACGCTTTGCGAGCCCATGGACCATAGAGCCCATGGAGTTCTCTGGGCCAGAACACTGGAGCAGGTAGCCTTTCCCTTCTCCAGGGGACCTTCCCAAATGAGGAGGAAGAGACAAAACAAACAAAGGAAGCAAGTAACAAGGCAAAACTCAACACTGTAATTCTAAACCCCTACCGTCAGCATACTCCTGCGTTTACGTATTTATCTTTGGTTTACAATATTGTCTTAGTTTCAAGGATACAACGTGGTGATTTGATATTTAATAGGGGTGGTGATTTTATTTAAGTTTATAATCCATTTAAATCAATGGGAAACAGTGGCTCTGTCTCCCTCTGCTGCATGGTATGCCCCTGCTGCTTGTCTATTTTTATACATAGTAGTTTATGTCTCTTAATCTCATAATCTTATGTTACCCCTGCCTCTTTTCCTCTTCCCACTGGTCACCACTAGCTTGCTCTCTATGTTAGTGACTCTCTTTCTGTTGAAAGTGAAAGTGAAGTCGCTCAGTCGTGTCCAACTCTTTGCGACCCTGTGGACTGTATCCCAACAAGCTGCTCCGTCCATGGGATTCTCCAGGCAAGAATACTGGAGTGGGTTGCCATGTTGCATTATATCAATTCCTGTGTCTTATTTTTTTATTCTAAATGCAAATGATAAGAGTATTTGCTTTTCTCTGACTTATTTCATTAAACAATACAGTGTAGGTCCATTCACATCATTACAAATGGAAGAATTTCATTGTTTTTAATGGCTGAATAATGTCCTAGTGTAGGTATATGCCACATCGCTATTCATCCATCTGTTGATGAACACTTTGGTGGATTCCATCGATCGCCACTGCAAATAATGCTTCTGTGAATGTTGGGGTACATATATCTTTTCAAATTAGTTCTTTCCGTACCTTCAGATGTACACACACAGCGGAATTGTTGGATCACATGGTAGTTCTGTTTTTCATTTTTTGAGAAGCGTTTACATCGCTTTCCATAGTGGCTTCACAAATGTACATTCTCACCTACAGTGTATGATTCCTTTTCTCTGCATTCCTGCCTAAAATTGCTATTAGTAGACTTTTTGATGAAGGTCGTTCTGACAGTTGGAAGCTGATGTCTCATGATTTTGATTTTCGCTTCTCTAAAGAGCAATTTAAATTTAATTCCTATATATTAATGACATTAATTGAGCATTTTTCATTCTAGAGAGAAAAATGTAATTACATTTTTACCTGTTTTTACTAGATGGTACTGACTGAAGACTGCAGAGGCAAAGTGTAGACATTTGAGGAGCCCAGATGATATGTTGCTGTCCTGAATTAATTAGTATAAGTTTAAATGATATGAATTGCATGTCATTGCCTCAGATGTCATACTAATTGTTACCTTATCTCTTTAAATCTTGATTTCCTCAATTTTGGGGAAGGACAATAGTTTTCATCTCCTAGAACTTCTGTGAAGATTAAATGGTATAACACATACGTATGACTTTACATGATATGAAAGAAAGTGAAAGTGAAATTCGCTCAGTTGTGTCTGACTCTTTGTGACCCTATAGACCATACATTCCATGGAATTCTCCAGGCCAGAGTACTGGAGTGGGTAGCCTTTCCCTTCTCCAGGGGAACTTCCCCACCCAGGGATCAAACTGGATCTCCTGCATTGCAGGCTGATTCTTTACCAACTATGCTACCAGGGAAGCCCTTTACATGATATACAACACATTTAAAGACTAAATTATTTTTCACTTTTTAATGGCTAAGTAATATTCCATTGTATGTACATACCACACCTTTATCCAACCCTTTGTCAATGGATATTTAAGTTGCTTCCATGTCTTGGCTGTTGTAAACAGTGCTGCAGGGAACACTGAGTGTATGTATTTTTCTAAACTTTGTTTTTCTCCAGGTATATGCCCAGAAGTGGCGTTTCAAGATCATATGTTAGCTCTATTTTTGTTTTTTTAAGGAATCTCTACACTGTTATTCAGAACCCTAAAGGATGATGCTGTCAAAGTGTTNCTTGGCCAGCAAGGAGATCAAACCAGTGAATCTTAAGGGAAATCAACCCAGAATACTATTGGAAGGACTGATGCTGAAGCTGAAGCTCCAATATTTTGGTCCAGATGGGAAGAGCTGACTCACTGGGAAAATCCCTTATGCTGGGCAAGATTGAGGGAAGAAGAAGAGGGAATCAGAGGATGAGATGGCTGGATGGCATCACTGATGCAATGGACATGAAGTTGGGCAAATATTAGGAGATGGTGAGGGACAGAGAGGCCTGGCATGCTGCAATCCATGGTGTCACGAATAGTTGGCCATGACTAGGTGGCTGAGCACAAACCACATACTGTTATGCATAGTGGCTGTACCAATTTATGTTCCCATCAACAGTGTTGGAGGGTTCCCTGTCTTCACACACTCTCCAGCATTTATTGTTTGTGGATTTTTTTTTTCTTTTGATGATAACATTCTGACTAATGTGAGGTGAGGCCATATTATAGTTTTGATTTGCACTTCTCTAATAATTAATGATGTTAAGCATCTTTTCATGTGCCTGCTTGTCATCTGTATGACTTTTTCAGAGAATGTCTACTTAGGTCTTCTGTCTACTTTTTGATCAGATTGTTTGTTTTGATGATATTCAGCTACATATGCTGTTTGCAAATTTTGGTAACAATAATCCCTTGTTAGGCATGTCATTTGTAAATATTTTCCCCCATTTTGTGGATTATATTTTCATTTTGTTTATGGTTTCCTTTGATGTGCAAAAGTTTTTAAGTTTAATTAGGTCTCATTTGTTTATTTTCTTTATTTGCATTATTCGGGGAGACAAATTGAAAAAGATATTCCTGTGATTTATGACAGAGTGTGTTCTGCTTATGTTTTCTGATAAGAATTTTATAGTGTCTGTTCTCACATGTAGCTTTTCAATCCATTTTGACTTTATATTTGCATATGATGTTAAATAGTGTTCTGATTCTTTAAAAAATGTAGCTCTCCAGTTTTCCTGGCACAACTTTTTGTGCTTCCCCACTGTATAGTTTCCTTTATTTTGAGACTTTCTATCGTGATACACTGATCTATATTTCTATCTTTTGTGCCAGTACCATACTGTTTTGATGACCATGGCTTTGTGATATAGTCTGAGGTCAAGGAGCCTGATTCTTTCTTTGTCAGGATTGCTTTAGCTATTTAAGGACTTTTGTGTCTCCACAAACTCTCATTCACATTTGATGGAGAAATAAAAAGTCTTATAGAAAAGCAAAAGCTAAGAGAATTCAGCACCATCTGACTAGCTTTGGAACACATGCTAACAGAACTTCTCTAGCCAGAAAAGAGACCAGCAACTTGTGAACTTGTGTGTGTGTGTGTGTGTGTGTGTGTGTAGACTCCTATATCAAAACATCAGGGAAGAAACAAACTCCAAAACTACAATAGATACACACAAACACAAAAGAAATAGCAACCCGAATACAACACTAAAAATGATCAGCAAGCCAAAAGAGAAGAGAAGAGGAAAGGAAGCAAAAGATCTAAAAAGCAAACCCAAAATGACTAAGAAAATGGCATTAGGAGCATACATATTGCTAATTACCTTAAATGTAAATGGATTAAATGCTCCAAAAAATACACACACTGACTGAATGGCTACTAAAACAAGATCCATATATATATATACATATATATGCTGTCTGCATGAGACCCACTCGGAACTAGTGACACCTACAAACTGCAAGTGAGAAGATGGAAGAAGATATCCCATGCAAATGGAAATCAGAGGAAAGCTGGAGAAGCTTCATTCATCTCATTAGATGCAGAGAAGCTTTTGACATAATTCAATGTCCATTTTTTAAAAAAACTCTCCAGAATATGGGCATAGAGAGAACATAGCTCGACACAATAAAAGCCATGTATGACAAGCCTACAGCTACATTATACACAACAGTGAAAGGCTGAAAGATCAGGAGCAAGATAAGGAGGTGAACTCACCATTATTATTCAACAGAACTTTTGAAGTCCTAGATACAGCAGTCAAAGAAGAAATTGTAAAAAAACAAAAGGATGCAAAGAGGAAAGACGTGAAACTGTCGCTGTTTGCAGACGGTGTGATATTTTACACAGAATATACTAAAGATGCTACCAGAAAACTGCTAGGGCTCATCAATGAATTAGGTGAAACTGCAAGTCACAAAATTAACACACAAAAGTCCGTTACATTTCTATACACTAACAACAAAAGATTAGAATGAAAATTCAAGGAACAATCTCACTTTCACCGCTTTAAATATATATCATGCCACGCCTTTCTGGTCTGCAGAGTTTCTGCTGAGAAATCAGCTGATAACCTTATGGGAGTACCTTTGTATGTTATTTGCCGTTTTCTCATGGTGCTTTTAATATTGTAACATAGTTAATTTTTTTTGTCTTTAACTTTTGTCAATATGATTACTATGTGCGTTACTGAATATTATTTGGTATTGCTCAGCCATTAAAGGGAATAAAATCATGCCATTTGCAACAGCATGGATAGACCCTGAGATTCTCATACTGAGTGAAGTCAGTCAGATAGAGAAAGGAAAGTGTCATGAAGTCACTTATGTGTGGAACCAAAAAAAAAGATAAAAATGAATTTATCTACGATATAGAAACAGACTCACAGTCTTAGAGAGCAAACAGGATTACTAAGGGGGAGAATGGGTTTGGAGGGGTAGTTAGGGAGTTTGGGATTGACATGACACACTGCTATATTTAAAATGGATAATCATTAAGGACCTACTGTATAGCATGGTGAACTCGGCTCAACATCATGTAACAATTCAAATGGGAAAAGAAATTGAAAATAAATAGATACATGTCAATGTATATCTGAATCACTTTGCTGTATGCCTGAAACTAACACAATATTGTTAATTAATTAACTCCAATATAAAATAAAAAGTTTAAAGATATTTTTCATTATCATTAATCATTATTGTCTGTAGCACTATAAGTATTTTCTACCAGTGTATGAAAAAAAAAAAAAGAAATTGGAAAAACTCTCTAAAGTTTCCATAGTAAAATACTGAATATATCCTTCTGCTTCTTCAAAATTTTTTTGTTTTAAACCTCATGCCACATTAGAAAATTGATATCTTTTACAAATTGAGTTTGATTCTGCCCTTGTTTTAGAGTTCATAAAAAAGATACTAACATGTTTCCTCAATGATAAAGTGATGCTAATCTTTCATAGAATTGTTGATATTTCAAAAGCATTTCTAGTGGTTTTATATGATCTATGAACAATATTTTAGCCCACAAATGCCAGACAGATATATAAATGCAAAGTACCACTTTTTCTCTTTCTTATTCACTCCCATGCATACGTACACATGTTCTTAAATATTTTGATAAAAGTCTACATCAAGTCCAAGAAATATAGGTATGTACATCAAGTTTTATTTATTTAAAATTAATTTTTATTTTTTAGCTTGTTTTGCTTTACAATACTGTATTTGTTTTGCTATACATTGACATGAATCAGCCACAAGTGTACATGAACTCCCAATCCTGACCCCCACCTCAAAATAAAATAAAATAAAATAATTGAAGAAGGCTGAGCGCCGAAGAATTGATGCTTTTGAACTGTGGTGTTGGAGAAGACGCTTGAGAGTCCCTTGGACTGCAAGGAGATCCAACCAGTCCATTCTGAAGGAGATCAGCCCTGGGATTTCTTTGGAAGGAATGATGCTAAAGCTGAAACTCCAGTACTTTGGCCACCTCATGGGAAGAGTTGATTCATTGGAAAAGACTCTGATGCTGGGAGGGATTGGGGTCAGGAGGAGAAGGGGACGACAGAGGATGAGATGGCTGGATGGCATCACTGACTCGATGGACGCGAGTCTGAGTGAACTCCGGGAGTTGGTGATGGACAGGGAGGCCTGGCATGCTGCGATTCATGGGGTCACAAAGAGACGGACACTACTGTGACTGAACTGAACTGATACTTTATTTATTTATTTTTTTTGAGATGTAAAAGGTCTAGTTTATTCTCTCACTCATGAAAAATCTGCACAATCACCACAGATACAGTCACTGCAGAATCTTTACTCCTTCTGTTGTCCAATCTCCAGCTCACTTTTTGCCAGCACCAACGTTGGCCTTTGCAGTCCCCCTGACTTTCTTCATTCTGTTCTTGCGTTCCTTTCGCTGTTTTCTTGAGGTCTTTTTCTTCTCATAGAGGCCATGTCTTGCAAGCCTATGTTTGGGCTCGTTCTTCTTCGCGTAATCCAAGGAATCGTAAATCATGCCGAAGCCAGTTGTCTTGCCACCACCAAAATGAGTTCTGAATCCAAATACAAAGATGACATCTGGTGTGGTCTTGTACATTTTGGCCAGTTTTTCCCGAATTTCTGTTTTAGGTACTGTTGCCTTTCCAGGGTGAAGAACATCGATGACCATTTGTTTCCGCTGAAGCAGTCGGTTGGTCATGAACTTCCTAGTCCGGATAGTTACTGTGTCGTTCATGATGGCGGCTGATCTTCAAGCAGCCAGGGAGGAAAAGATGAACTGATACTTTATTAAATGTTGATATTAAAGCTTGGCTCAAATATTTCTGTTCTATATTTATTATGAAAGCACAAAAATGTAAGTTTTAAAAATCCAGACTGTAGTTTTTTATCATATTCTCAATTTTATTTAAGGTAATTATATTACTTTGCTATAAATATATTAGCTCTTTTGATGCAATAGTTGTAATTATTTTAACTGAATTATTTCATAGTTGTCATTATTTTAGCTGAATTTATTAATTAATTTTATCAAGTGATTTAGCTAATATTTTATTATAAAATTTTAAATTATTTAATTAATTTTTTCTCAGTCACTAAGTCATGTCTGACTCTTTTCAGTCCCGTGGACTATAGCATACCAGGCCTGCTCTCCCGGAGCTGCTTAAACTCATGTCCAATGAGTTAGTGATGCCATCCAACCATCTCACCCTCTGTTGCCCCCCTACTTTTCTTGCCCTCAGTCTTTCCCAGCAAAAGAGTCTTTTCCAATGATCTGGCTCTTCATATCAGGTGGACAAAGTATTGGAGCTTCAGCTTCAGCACCAGTTCTTCCAATGAATAGTCAGGGTTGATATCCTTTAGGATTGACTGGGTTGATTTCCTTGCTGTCCAAGGGACTCTCAAGAGTCTTCTTGAGCACCATAATTTGAAACCATCAGTTCTTCAGTGCTCAGCCTTCTTCATGGTTCAACTCTCACATCCATACATATCTTTGACTATATGGACCTTTTTTGGCAATGTGATGTATCTGCTTTTAATATGCTGTCTAGGTTTGTCATAGCTTTTCTTCCAAGGAGCAAACATCTTGTAATTTTGTGTCTACGGTCACCATCCCAGTGAATTTTCAGCCCAAGAAAATAAAATCTGTCACTGTTTCTACTTAATTGTTATTGACCTTAAATTAATGTTTATTAAATCTTTCCAGGTGACACAGGTGACACAGTGGTAAAGAATCTGCCTGCTAACACAGGAGATGCAAAGAGACATGGGTTCATTCCCGGCTTCAGGAAGATACCCTGGAGAAGGGAATGGCTACCCACTCCATTATTCTTGCCTGGAAAACTGCATGGACAGAGGAGTTGGAAAGCTACAGTCCATGAGGTCACAAAAGAGTCGGATATGACTGAGTGACTGTGCACACAAACACACACACTTATATTTTCATCAGAAAACAGAACCCTGTTTTTTTTCTTATTGTATTTATTGGAATTGTATTTGTCAATTGGACTTCCCTGGTGGCTCAGAGGTTAAAGCGTCTGCCTCCAATGCGGGAGACCTGGGTTCGATCCCTGGGTCGGGAAGATCCCCTGGAGAAGGAAATGGCAACCCACTCCAGTATTCTTGCTTGGAGAATCTCATGGACTAAGGAGCCTGGTGGGCTGCAGTCCATGGGGTCACAAAGAGTCGGACACGACTGAGTGACTTTACTTACTTACTTACTTATTTGTCAATAAAGATCATTAACATATATATTAAATGGACACAATAGAAAGCATAGTTTATATTTGCAAAGTGTGTAATGTGATACATTTTATTCTGTCTGTACTCAAATTATCCATTTCTTTACTGATCCTGCTGACTAATTGGTCTGACATAATAATAATGTTTAAGATTTTCTATCTAAAATTCTATTTGTTATGTTTTTTTTAACAATGTCTTATCCTGCTGCTATGACTTTTATACAAAAGATGTAATAATAAGTCACCATAAATTTTAATATATTATAATCAGTGATTTTCACATGAAATGAAATTTAGTTTTCTCAGCTTAAATTCTATGTTTCAAAACTGATATAAAATCCCTACTCTTATTTGAGTTAAATTTATATATGGTTTTTTCTTATTAGTATTTAAATAATGTGATTTTTTTTGGTGCCTCCTGTATTAGCAGATAAATGGATTCTATTTAATAATAGATTATTCCTATTTAAAGAAAAATTTAAGCTATTTTCTATCATTGTCAAATTTGTTAAACTTGATGGGCATATTTTTAGCCTAGTCTCTCTAATTTATCATACTTAACTATGTTTTGTAATATTTTATGCTTTGGAGATTTTTTCCAAATATTTCTAAAAAGATTTATCTCATGATATCAATGCAAATTTTAGAAATATATTTTTCTACTTACAGTCCAATATTTAGCCCTTTGCTTACCCCACTTCTTTGTCTTTCCTTTATGTTTTGTGTTTCTTTGACTTATTAGAAGTCCTTTTTAATGTCTGTATTTTATATTATGTTCTTTTCTTAATTACATTATTTAGAGTCATAAATACTATATTTCTGCCTAAGGAATAATATTTTCTATTCACCAGTAGTTGCAAACTTTCCTAAATTTCAGAAAACCAAAAGGAAATAGTTAAATGAGATTTACAATTTTGATATTTGACCAAAACATAGCAGTATTAGGTTAGATAGGCCAATAAGCACCTTTTCATTGTGTATCAGAAAAGTTGGTTTGACACTTATTTGGAGACTTTTATAAAACTTATTATCAAAAAACAAAGGCATCATAGCTGGTTATAACATCAGGTTGGGAGACATTATAATAAGGCACCAGGCAAAATAATAAGGTATCAAGCCGCTGAGATAAATAAATAAGAAGACCATATATATTTCTTTTAGAATGTGTACTATGTCCTTTTAAGTTTTTCTGTTCAAGATACACTAACATTCTTGCCTAAAAGACTGTTTCTCTCTTCTATGGTTTAACCAAGTTGGATGTCATACATGTAAAACTATATAAATTAGAAATCACTGTAAATGAGAAAGTGAAATCAGTTAACTGTTGCTCAGAAATAAGTTTTTTCAAAGATAAGATGCACAAAGTGAGGAAAGAGAACTTAAAAAGAAAATGAAAGATCCAAATCCTATGCTTTAGTTTCCATCTGATAAAAAAGGGTAGCACATATGAGTTAGGGCTGTAAAAGAACTTACATTTTTCATGTGTTCTTTTGCTCAATTATTTTTGGAAATTCATGTTGATATGTTATCTCTGTCTTTTGGCTGGGCTAATATTAGAACCCTCAGTTGTCTGTTTTAAGATTTTCTATTTATGGTTCACATGAAAAGCAGTCTTGAGGAACATGAACGTGTTTTCCATCATCCAGCTGTTGTCCATGTTAATGTTAAAAACTGAAAACATCTTGAATTTCGTAGGCTAAGATAATCATGTGGGACTAATGATAAATCTTTGTTTTGACTACTAATGATAAGTCACAAAATTAACAAGCATTATGTAATCAATATCAACAATAATATACACGCTCTAAACATATACATTTGATCATATAAAGTATACATTTTATACTATCTTATCTGTTTTAAAGTAAAACATTTCATATGGGACAATTCAGCTTCAAAGTATGATAAGTATAAATGCCTAAAGACATAAAAATTAAAAGATAGTCACCTAATAGCATGTTATAACTGAGTTTACTTTGGGTAGATAGGTAGCTGTTAATTGACTCCAGACTAACTCATACTCAGAGAAAGGAAGAGCAAATTCTCTTTGTCTTTTTCTCAAACTGAGTTACTTTAGATTGCCTACCACTTTGGCAAAGCTATTTTTACTCTATTACACAATATTATTGAACAGGATACCTTCTAAATGCAATTTCTACAGTAATATCTTTTCTTAAAATCTAAACTTGTGAGTCCAAGGTAAAGTAAGTACTGAGAAAGAAACAGAAACCTTCTCTACACTCATGCCATTTGTCCACCAATCATAACAATTTTCTCTTTTCTTCTACTCAATTAGTACTCATTGTTGCACCATTAAGACTCATATCGAGTCATTGGTTCAAAACTGCAAACATAAAGATAATAAAACTTTAACTCTTCATAAATAAAACTGTAACTCTTCATAAATACTTCTTTTAGAGAAGGAAATGGCAATCCACCCCAGTACTCTTGCCTGGAAAATCCTATGGACCGAGGAGCCTAGTAGGCTGCAGTCCATGGTGTCGCACAGAGTCGACACAACTGAGCGACTTCCCTTTCACTTTCCGCTTTCATGCATTGGAGAAGGAAATGGCAATCCACTCCAGTGTTCTTGCCTGAAGAATCCCAGGGATGGAGGAGCCTGGTGGGCTGCTGTCTATGGGGTCACACAGAATCGGACACGACTGAAGCGACTTAGCAGCAGCAGAGCAAATATTTCTTAGCTTAAAGATGAAAAATACTAGAGATATTTTTCAAATATATTAAGAGATAATTTCCCTATTCACCATCTAAAAAATAAAATTGTCAGTGAATTTCTGAAACTAATGCAGTTTATTGATGAATTAGTATTTTAGAAATATGCAGGTTGTAGGAACCCAAATTAAGATATCTACTCTCTGACTCACTAGTATAGCTCCAGACTGTGTGCTTCCAACATATGAATCTGTATTAACCTTGTTTCCTTGGTGAGATCATGGCGGACAGTCAAGTCTGTAACCCATTATGATAATTCATATAGACATTATAACACTCTCCTGTCAACTGACATCATCTCCTGTGTGGTTAAAGGACACAAATAAACTCCAGGTCAGAAAATAAATAAAAGACAGAGATGGAGAGAGACAGAGAGTCAGGGGGAGAGAGGGAATTTTTTAAGGGTTTTTAAAACTGTTTTAATATTAAATTCATTTTTTAAATCTTCTTAAGCATTCTGCACTTCTTGCTCTAAAATGACCCCTTTAATTTGGCTTTCCTGCTGTGCATTCTAAATTCAGAGTAAACAGTTATTGAAAAAATAATGAGATTCAGATTAAAAGTCCACAAACAACAGCATAATTAACTACCTTAATAAAATCTTGGAAATAAGCACCAACACAGATGCCAAGAAGCATAAGGTAAATCTAATGAAGACCTGAGGAAAATCAAGCATCAGCTCATGGGAAATACAAAACTACCCTGTCCCTCTTCTATTATCCTGGCTAATCTTTTTCAGAATTAGGTCCCTAGAGTAATGTCAAGTATGTATTCTAAAGTTAATTGCTTTTTTTTTTTTTTTTAAGACAACGATTGGAGGGTAGTGGGAAAAACAAAACTAACAGTTTAAAATGTGAAGAAAGTATTCAAATTATCCCATTTAAAGGTTGTTTTCATGCACATTTAATGGTTTTAGTAAAACCACATTTGAATTACTAAAGTAATCTATCGAATTCAATTTTAATTCGAGTCATTTCCACTACAGTGATAACATTAGAGTTAGGGTGCACGCTTTTAAATTATGGAATGTTATAAACACTTTACAGAATGTTCTAAATTAATACTTAATTTTATCCATGTTAATAATGCAAAACTAAAGAACATCTCAGAGAGTGTAATGCATACTGTAAATACTGAAGCTTCAATTCAATGAATAAATAATTTAATTGCACAATGCCATTCAGTCAGGTAATGGAGCAATTTTAATAGCTTGAAAGAATTTGCTGATCTAAATCATGAAGACCAGCTTCTATTTTTCTGTATTATAGCTTCTCAGAAAAATAATTCAAATTAAAATTAGCACTGAATGATTTGAAAAAAGTTTAACTTAGAAACAGTGTATGAAGCAATTTATATAGATAAGATCACTGATCTCTGGTTGTAGCATATTAGAATGGGAACAAGACTGGGCAAGAGTCAAGTAATGGATTCTAAAAGTTTAGCTAAATCACTTAAAGGTCCAGAGACTCATTTTTCTACATGAAAATGAAGATTTGAAATAGATGATTTTGAAGGCCCCATCTAGTGCTGAAAATATTTAGGTATTGAAGAAAAATTCCCAAACCACATCTATCAGATTACAGAACTCCCAAAAACAAAACTGCCAAGTTTTTGGAGATTTCAGAAAATAGACCTAACACACTGCTTATGAAAATAGAAATTTTGTAGACTATGCTGGAGAGAAATTTGTTTATATATGGTATATAAATATTATGTGTATGTTACATATATATTTTGTGTATATATTTGGTATATGTACTATATGTGCATAAATGTGTTGTTTAATTAAGATTATTAGATTAAATAGACCAAATTCTTTATTAAAACTAGACCCTCTAGAATAGAATTTACTGTGTTAACCATGAGAAAATCTGTAAATTTAAAAGCATTTTATTTATCTACCTCTCTCTGACTCAGTTTCCTCATCTGTAAAACATATATTCTTATGCCTGATATAAAAGATAACACATGTAAAGTGCCAAGCAAACCTGGTTTTCACAGAGAAAGGCAGCAACTTGGGGAGAAGAAAAGTAGTTTCATGGAAAAAATGTAAGTTTAGAACCACATAAAGTTATCAACAAAGCCCTTAAAGTGATCTAATGAGCTAAGTTTCATATATTCTTTTACCTTTTTCTTTATCTTTTATCTTATCTTTAAAGATGAGATTTTTCTCATTCTTTCTTCAAAGTAAGAATATCATAGCTAATTTTTCACTAGCACACACCACTTCAGCTCCAGGTAGCTTTTGACCTCACCTGTCAGCCAGATCACTACGATCCAAAGTGTCTGTTGTGATTAGTCAGTGCCTGAGTCCTACTGGTTGTTAAGAATTTATGTATTTTGAATATCATCCATTCTTAATTAATATGGGTATAATCAACATCTTGGGCAGACTAATTTATGAGAAAGTCAGGTTAAAAATAAAAATAATAAACCATGCAGATAAATAAAAAGTTCTTGAAGTCTGTGAAAAACATCTACTCATTTAAAGGTCTTCCCTTTGAGGCCCATATAATAAACCACAGACATTGCATATGAGAGTGACATAACTTAGACAAAGATAAAAATGATAAAATGAATACTCATATACCCTGCTTCTGTGTTTACCTACATTTAATATTTTGCTTCATTTGCTTTTTCATTGTCCACCTATCCACCCAATTAAACATACATCTACATATGTTATGTGCATATACCTGCATATGTACATTAACATTACTTTTTAAACCATTTAAGAGTATTTTCCATATACCATTGCCATTTACCCCTGAATATTTCAATATGTATTTCCTAAGAATAACTATATTATCTTACATAGCAACAGTATTAAACTGCATTTATTTTTGCAATTTAAATTCCATTTGACAATATCCATACAATGCTTGGGCTTCCCTGATGGCTCAAATAGTAAAGAGTCTGCCTGCAATGCAGGTGACCTGGATTTGATCCATGGGTTGGGAAGATCACCTAGAGAATGGAATGGCTATCCACTCTAGTATTCTTGCCTAGGAAATCTCATGACAGAGGAGCCTGGGAGGCTATAGTCCATGGGGTACTCTTAGCATGCACATATTCTACACATAATTTAAATAAGCAGAGCGACAAAATACAGCCTTTTCATACTCTCTTCTTAATTTTGAACCAATCAGTTGTTCTGGTTCTAGCTGTTGCTTCTTGACCTACATGCAGGCTTCTCAGGAGACAGGTAAGGTGGTCCGATATTCTCATCTCTTTAACAATTTTCCACATGTTGTGATCCACACAGTCAAAGGCTTTAGCATAGTCAATTAAGCAAAAGTAAAAGGCAATGGCACCCCACTCCAGTACTCTTGCTTGGCAAATCCCATGGACGGAGTAGCCTGGAAGGCTGCAGTCCATGGGGTCGCTGAGGGTCGGACACGACTGAGTGACTTCACTTTCACTTTTCACTTTCCTGCTTTGGAGAAGGAAATGGCAACTCACTCCAGTGTTCTTGCCTGGAGAATCCCAGGGACGGAGGAGTCTGGTGGGCTGCCGTCTATGGGGTTGCACAGAGTCAGACATGACTGAAGCGACTTAGCAGCAGTAGCAGATGTTTTTCAAGAACTCTTTTGCTTTCTCCATGATCCAACGAATGTTGGCAATATGACCTCAGGTTCCTTTGCCTTTTCAAAAACCTAGTTTGTACATCTGGAAGTTCTTGGTTCAGATACTGCTGAAGCCTAGCTTGAAGGATTTTGAGCATAACCTTGCTAGCATGTGATATAAGTGCAATTGTGCAGTAGTTTGAACATTCTTTAGCATTGCCCTTCTTTGGGACTGAAATGAAAACTGACCTTTTCCAGTCCTGTGGCCACTGCTGAGTTTTCCAAATTTGTTGGCATATTGAGTGTAGCACTTTAACAGCATCATCTTTTAGGATTTTAAATAGCTCTGATGGAATTTTGCCACCTTCACTAGCTTTGTTCATAGTAATGTTTCCTAAGGTCCAATTGACTTCCTGCTCCAGGATGTCCAGCTCCAGGCGAGTGACCACATCATTGTGGTTAACTGAGTCATTAAACCTTTATTGTAGAGTTTGTGTATTCTTGCCATTTCTTCTTAATCTCTTCCGCTTCTGTTAGGTCCTTACCTTTTCTGTCCTTTATTATGCATACGCTTGCATAAAATATTCCCTTGATATATCCAGTTTTCTTGGAAGAGACCTCTAGATGTTCTCATTCTATCATTTTCCTCTATTTCTTTGCACTGCTCATTTAAGAAGCTGTCTTATCTTTCCTTGCTATTCTTTGGAGCTCTGTATTCAGTTGGGGTCTATCTTTCCCTTTCCCCTTTGCCTTTTACTTCTCTTCTTTTCTCAGATATTTGTAAGACCTCCTCAGACAACCACTTTGCCTTCTTGCATTTCTTTTTCTTTCGGATGGTTTTGGTCATTGCCTCCTGTACACTGTTACAAACTTCTGTTCATAGTTCTTCAGGCAGTCTATCTATCAGATCTAATTCTCTGAATCTGTTCATCACCTCCACTGTATAATCATAAGGGATGTGATTTCGGTTATACCTGAATGGTTTAATGGTTTGCCCTGCTCTCTTAAATCTAAGCCTGAAGTTTGAAATAAGGAGTTCATGATCTGAACCACAGCCAGCTCCTGGCCTTGTTTTTTGATGATTGTACAGAGCTTTCCATCTTCATCTGCAAAGAATATAATCAATCTGATTTCAGTGTTGCCCATCTGGTGATTCCACGTGTAGAGTCATTTTTTGTCTTGTTAGAAAAGGGTGTTTGCTTTGACCAGAGTATTTTTTTACAAGACTTTGTTAGCCTTTGCTCTGCTTAGTTTTGTACTCCAAGGCCAATCTTGCCTGATACTCTAAGTATCTCTTGACTTCCTATATTTTTGCATTCCAATCCCTCATGATGAAAATGGCATCTTTTGTGATGTTAGTTCTAAGAAGTGTTAGAGATCTTCACAGAACTGTCCAACTTCAGCTTGCTTCTCTGGCATTACGAGCTGGGGCATAGACTTGGATTATTGTGATGTTGAATGATTTGCCTTGGAAATGAACAGAGATTATACTGTCATTATGAGGCTCTGCACCCAAGTACTGCATTTCAGACTCTTCCATTGACTGTGAGGGTTAATCCACTTCTTCAAAGAGATTCTTGCCTATAGTAGTACAGAATTAAAATTTCCCATTCCCTTCCATTTTAGTTCACTGATTCCTAATATGTCGATGTTCAATCTTGCCATCTACTGGGCTTGACCTTGATTCATAGACCTACATTCTAGGTTCCTATGAAATATTGTACTTTTAGCATCAGACTTTACTTTTACAATCAGACACAGCCACAAATGAGCACCATTTCTGCTTTAGCCAAGCCTCTTCACTGCTCCTGGAGCTATTAGTATTTACCCTCCACTCTTTCCTAGTAAAATATTGGAAACCTTCAGAGTTGGGGGACTCATCTTCTGGTGTCATATCATTTTGCCTTTTCATACCATTCATGGGGTTCTCCAGGTAAGAGTACTGGAGTAGGTTACCATTTCCTCCTCTAGTGGCTAGGAATATAGATTTAGGAGTCCTCAGCATAAAAGAATCCAGGAAGAATAGAAATATATCAAGGCAAATCTCAAAGAAAAATGTCAGTCATTCATATAAACACAAGCAAATAAGGAAGCATAATTGTTAGAGAAAAGAAATAAGAAGTAAAGGCAGATTGAAAAGGAACAAAGGTATAAAGACCATTTAGGAGAAAAATGAGCCAGAGAGAAAAACTGGTGAGCTAGCAAGGCCGAGGTCACTGTGTCAGGACCATGGAGGGATGATCTACCCAGAAACTAGGGTTCCACTGAAATAGAAATGCCACACACGAAACGTGTTTGTGTTTTTATAGTTTAGAGTATCGGTAAAACATTTCTCATTACATTAATTTCCAGTGGAAAAAGTAATATACCTTTCAAAACACTAGGTTTGTAAATGCCCAGGAAAGTCTAATTTCTCCCATCCTCATAATGTCCTGTAATAAAAGATGAAAAAGAGGTCTTTACAAGATGTTTAGAAATGCAATAAGCAGTGAGGAGAAAATTTCCTTTTCCTTTTAAACAATTTGAAAATGGGCATACTTCCAACTAATAAAAGAATGTTTACCTCCACAAGGCCTATCCAGACGACTGTGGTTGTACCCTTTGTCAAGCTTACCAAGCAATCCTTTGTCTCAAAAATATTTCATTTCAATCCATGCTACTGATAAGATACACAGGAAAATATGCATGCAGATAAGCACAAAACACTCAAAAATATGGCCAAGCATGTGAATGTGTCCTATATCCATTATTATCCCAAGAAGAGCTGTTTCTACTTAGAAGAAGTAAATCTATCTCAGGCTGCTTGATTAGGATCAGTGATTAATCCACAAATAAGAATTAAGTATGCCAGAAAAGAAAAACACCAGGCTTACTTTCAATTCATCCCCAAATGCATCACAAGTCATCCACTCTATCAGTTAGCATTAGCCATGAATTTAGGAAATTAAAAGATATATATGATTAAGTATGCACAAATGATTGAGTAAGCCTGCTTTCTGAGCTTTGATCTAACACATTTTATTAATTAAAAAATAGATACTCATGTGTACCAAATGTATTGTAGAACTGTATGGTGACTAGAAATTGGACTAGAAAATAAGGCATCCCAGTTCACTGCCTGATTTTGCTCTAATCTGTGTATAACCCTGAGCTAAACCTCTGTGTACAGTGTTTTTTCAAGGTAAACTGAGAAGAATGGATTCACATATTTTTCTTCTTCTTTTTAAAAAAAATTTTTTTTTTTTATTTTCAAGGAAATCTTATATGGAACCCTAGTTACTAAAACAGTGACTCTGCCCACTTCAGCTTGAGAAGGGAGGACCGAAGTACTAGCCTCCCTCCCCTTCTTTTCCTAAAAGCTCCTGAACAGAATGCAAGTGTTCCTCAAAAAGCAATTGTTACATTTCCTCATTATCCTTATGAGCAAGCTATTCAGAAATCCCAGGGAACATAGTGACAGTGATGACACTCCTACTGAATTATAGACATCATTGGATTATATGATCTATTAGCTGTTCGCTTCTCAATGTTAATCAAGTACAAAACAGTCAGAGGCTGGAGCATGTAATAGACTCCAAGTCTTGGTGATTTCTTCTTCAATGAGGTAAAAGCTGAATCAAGATTGTCGGTAGAAATACCATAACCTCAGATATGCAGATGATGCCAAACTTATGGCAGAAAGCGAAGAGGAACCAAACAGCCTCTAGATGAAGGTGAAAAAGGAGAGTGAAAAAGCTGGCTTAAAACTCAACATTTAAAAAATGAAGATCATGACATCCAGTCCCATTACTTCATGGCAAACAGATGGGGAAACAATAGAAACAGTGACAGACTTTACTTTCTTGGGCTCCAAAATCACTGCAGATGGTGACTGCAGCCAAGAAAGTGAAAGACAGTTGCTCACTGGAAGAAAAGCTATGACCAACTTAGACAGTGTATTAAAAAGCAGAGACATTACTTTGCCAACAAAGGTCCGTATAGTCAAAGCTATGGTTTTTCCAGTAGTCATGTATGGATGTGAAATTTGGGCCATACAGAAGGCTGAGTGCCAAAGAATTGATGCTTTTGAATTGTGGTGTTAGA
The DNA here is from genome assembly GCA_006408695.1 of Aepyceros melampus. Lineage (NCBI taxonomy): Eukaryota > Metazoa > Chordata > Mammalia > Artiodactyla > Bovidae > Aepyceros > Aepyceros melampus. The sequence continues at coordinate 312,572 of SJXQ01002671.1, forward strand.
GAAGACTCTTGAAAATCCCTTGGACTACAAGGAAATCAACCCAATCAATCCTAAAGGAAATCAGTCCTGAATATTCATTGGAAGGATTGATGCTGAAGCTGAAACTCCAATACTTCGGCCATCTGATGCAAAGAGCTGACTTATCAGAAAAGACCCTAACACTGAGAAAGACTGAAGGCAGAAAGGGATGACAGAGGATGAGATGGTTGGATGGTATCACCAACCAATGGACATCAGTTTGAGCAAACTCTGGGAGATGGTGAAAGACAGAGAAGCCTGATATGCTGCAATCCGTGGAGTCACAAATACTCAGAAACAAGTGAGCGAGCGACTGAACAACAGCAAGACAAGGAAACTGTTTCTCTGAACTTTAATGCCAAAACTCATTTCATCACAATTAATTCTAAGATATCCCCAGATAGTTGTAACTGTGTTAAAATTCTGTTAATTAAATTTGCTCTTAGACCCAATATACAATTACAGTTTCAAGATACAAGTTTTTCTTTAATTTCTCTTTAACGTGCTTCCAAGTTTTAACTCCTCCTGCCCCCAGACAGTGAGACTGCTGTTATTGCTCCCCACTTAAGCCGGACTTTTTAAAATCTTCAAGTTTCCCAAACTTACTTCTATCACATAGAATATATGTACTCTAATTCCTGTTTCTTTTCAACTTTATCATCTCTTGGACAACATTCAACTCAGCTGACAAACTAATCTAAGCTAATGAATTCATATATAACTCTTTCAGGGAAATATGAACATATTTTAATATGATCTTCAAGAGCCAGATCCAAATCAAAGAGGTGCATAAGACTGACAATTCCAGGAATCTTGAAAATCCAGGTGCACAGGTCCTCTGGGCCATCAACAACTTTAGGACTTTTTTCACATTTTGTCAAATATTTAACCGTTATTTATCCTTAAGATATTTCTCCCTCTGGGGCTTGATGATGTTCATGATTTTTTTTTTTTTTCTTTTGGAGGGAATTTTACCTGTCCGATAACAGGTTTTCTTGATTTTCCAAAATACATACAATCTGAATTTCCCTCCTTAAGTGGACATTCATATGTCTGTAATTCTCTCTTATTTTCTTTTGACAACTTACTATTTACTAGGTTTACCTAATTGCTATTCATTATAAACTAAGAAAGGAAACAAGAAGATATTAATACTAACACTGTCTCTAACCAGAGATAAAACATTCACAGCAAAGTCAATCTAGAATTTTAAGGGATCTTCACTACCACATACTATATAATTTATGGGATAAAACAAGATCAACCTAACTGATGTTAAACTATTGCTAACCTACATGAAAGTGAAAGTGTTAGTCACTCAGTCATGTCCGACTCTTTGTGACTTCATTGACTGTAGCCCACCAGGCTCCTCTGTCCATGGGGATTCTCCAGGCAAGAATATTGGAGTGGGTTGCCATTCCCTTCTCTAGGGGAGCTTCCCAATCCAGGGATTGAACCCAGGTCTCCTCCATCACAGGCAGATTTTTATAGGTTGAGTCACCAGGGAAGCCCTATAGACTTATCAAAAATGATTCTGAGCTGTTAAGTAACAATGACATGTTTTAAAATTCCTTGATGGCTGTATTACTATAGAATTTCTAACCTCACTACTGTGCAGCTCTTTGCTACATGTTCAGTGTGACCATTTCATTCTCCTACTCAAAACTCATTAACATGAGTTATGAAAATCTTCCTGATGAAGACCATTCCTATTTCCCCATATATATATATATATATATATATATATACGCACTCTTTCTGCTTCCTCTGTCCACTTAGTCTCTTGGCCTTCAGATATGCTGCCCCTCCCACTCTGGTTTGCCTCCTCACCTCTTCCTCATCACTCATTTCTTCTGTCTAGTAAGGACGATCCAAACTTGCAGGTCTCAGTAGACAGGAATTCCTCACAGAAGTCTTCTGGGCCTCCTCAGGTGGCTTAGATTCCTCTTCTAGTACCCTCTGCTGGCTGTCTCAGCAGTTTTCACAGGCTCTTATAACTGTCTGTTAGCTATCTGTAACCTCCTCTGTATAAGTAACCTGAAAGCAAGACCAAGTCCCCTCCCCCAAAGCAATGCAAGGCTTTCTTATTGAAAATATAAAAGCAAAAGACAGATTGGAAGAATGCCTATAGCATATATGAGAAATAAATGACTATGTCTGTTCATTTACAATAAGATATACAAATCAATGACTAAAGAATGAACAGTCCCCATTGAAAAACAGGTCAAGAAGAGTAACAAGAATCTCTCAGAAAAAGAAACACAAATAGTCATTACACATAAGACCAAGTTTTAATTTGCCACTTTATATCTCAGTGCTAAGCATCATAACTTAGCGTGCATTGGGGAATCAAAAACAAATGTCAAATAAATGAGAAAAATTTCATTCTACTTATCTGTTTCTAAATTTTAGCCATTTTCATGTACATATATACACACACATATTTACATATATAACCACATATATGTGGGTGTACGTGTGTGGCCTCAGTTGTGTTTGACTCTTTCGACCCCATGACTATAGCCCATCAGGCTCTTCTGTCAATGGAATTTTCCAGAGGAAAATTTCCTACTCCAGGGGATCTTCCTGATCCAAGGATTGAACCTGCATCTCTTGTGTCTCCTGCATTGGCAGGGGGATACTTTGCCGCTGTGCCACCTAGGAAACCCAAGTGTGTGTGTGTATACATGTATACACATGGATATATATCATATACCAATGTGTATGTCTCTTTGTATACATATTATATGTGTATCAGTTCAGGTCAGTTCAGTCACTCAGTCATGTCCGACTCTTTGTGACCCCAAGGGACTGCAGCATGCCAGGCCTCCCTGTCCATCACCAACTCTTGGAGTTTACTCAAACTCATATCCATTGAGTCAGGGATGCCATCCAACCATCTCATCCTCTGTCGTCCCCGTCTCCTCCCACCTTCAATCTTTCCCAGCTGTATACACAGGTATATATACACAAATAAATATGTATACAAAGAGACATACAATAGACAGCATATATGCATATGTGTATATACTATCTATATGCAATCAATGTGTCTATATAGGCACTGATGAGTAACCTGTATAGTTATATGTATGCATACACACACTATATACATATATATATGCATGTGTATATATATATATGAGAAATATCATCTTCCTACCCTCGGTTTTACAAAATTTTGGGTTATTTTACATGTAGCTCTAGCTTTCTTGTTTTATAACATATTATAAGTAAGTAAGTAAGTAAAGTCACTCAGTCGTGTCCGACTCTTTGTGACCCCATGGACTGCAGCCCACCAGGCTCCTCAGTCCATGAGATTCTCCAAGCAAGAATACTGGAGTGGGTTGCTATTTCCTTCTCCAGGGGATCTTCCCGACCCAGGGATCGAACCCGGGTCTCCCGCATTGGAGGCAGACGCTTTAACCTCTGAGCCACCAGGGAAGTCAGGTTATAACATATTATAACCAAAGAAAAATGACACAACAAAACAGTCTTAGATACATATTTTATAGGGGAAGAGCTTTATTAAAAAACACAACTTGGTAATGATAACCCTGTATGCGAGACAGCAAAAGAGACACAGATGTATAGAACGGACTTTTGGACTCTGAGGGAGAGGGGGAGGGTGGGATGATTTGGGAGAATGGCACTGAAACATGTATACTATCATGTAAGAAATGAATCGCCAGTCTATGTTCGTTACAAGATACAGGATGCTTGGGACTGGTGCGCGGGGATGATCCAGAGAGTTGATACGTGGTGCGAGGTTGGGGGATTCAAGATTGGGAACTCATGTACACCCGAGATGGATTCATGTCGATGTATGGCAAAACCAATACAGTAATGTAAAGTAAAATAAAGCAAAAATAAAAATTAAAAAAAAAAAACACAACTTGGGATATCCCTGGTGGCTCAGTGGTTAAGAATCCACCTTCCAATTCAGGGGACGTGGGTTCTATCCCTGGTCTGGGAACTATGGTCCCACATGCTGCAGAGCAGCTAGTGTGTCACGTCCACAACTAGACAGAAGACAGAATGCTGCAACTGAGGCCCAACACAGCCATAAATAAACAAATATTTTTACAAACACAACTTGCCTCAAAGAATGAAAATACAATTTTGTTAATGTTTGTCCCCCAAGATGTACTTTAAATTAAAAATTAGTTTGAATGCATCCATTTAAAAATGGTTAGATTACCATAAACTAGAAAGGAAATGGTGCAAAGATGTCTAAAGGGCAGAGAAGAAACAGGACCAAGGCTGCCCAAAGTGCCTTAGCTTGGAGCTCTTCATGAAGAAGCTGAAGAAAAAAGCACCCCCTGCAAATTGGGCAGAGTGAAGGCTTCCCAGCATCTCACGTTGTTTCTGTGTGTAGATTCCTAGGTCACAGGAGAGCCAGCCTTGGGAATTACTCAGAAGTGCTAAAAAAGCACTGTTTCAAAATTAAATTTGAAAAAATGCTTTAATATGTCTCCCTTCTGTAAATTTGCATTCATGCTATAACTTTGGGCCTATTTTTTAAATATTCCTGCAAAGGAAAGTTATCACTCCACAAACTTATGACTATAGCCCATCAGGCTCTTCTGTCAATGGAATTTTCCAGAGGAAAATTTCCTACTCCAGGGGATCTTCCTGATCCAAGGATTGAACCTGCATCTCTTGTGTCTCCTGCATTGGCAGGGGGATACTTTGCCGCTGTGCCACCTAGGAAACCCAAGTGTGTGTGTGTATACATGTATACACATGGATATATATCATATACCAATGTGTATGTCTCTTTGTATACATATTATATGTGTATCAGTTCAGGTCAGTTCAGTCACTCAGTCATGTCCGACTCTTTGTGACCCCAAGGGACTGCAGCATGCCAGGCCTCCCTGTCCATCACCAACTCTTGGAGTTTACTCAAACTCATATCCATTGAGTCAGGGATGCCATCCAACCATCTCATCCTCTGTCGTCCCCGTCTCCTCCCACCTTCAATCTTTCCCAGCTGTATACACAGGTATATATACACAAATAAATATGTATACAAAGAGACATACAATAGACAGCATATATGCATATGTGTATATACTATCTATATGCAATCAATGTGTCTATATAGGCACTGATGAGTAACCTGTATAGTTATATGTATGCATACACACACTATATACATATATATATGCATGTGTATATATATATATGAGAAATATCATCTTCCTACCCTCGGTTTTACAAAATTTTGGGTTATTTTACATGTAGCTCTAGCTTTCTTGTTTTATAACATATTATAAGTAAGTAAGTAAGTAAAGTCACTCAGTCGTGTCCGACTCTTTGTGACCCCATGGACTGCAGCCCACCAGGCTCCTCAGTCCATGAGATTCTCCAAGCAAGAATACTGGAGTGGGTTGCTATTTCCTTCTCCAGGGGATCTTCCCGACCCAGGGATCGAACCCGGGTCTTCCGCATTGGAGGCAGACGCTTTAACCTCTGAGCCACCAGGGAAGTCAGGTTATAACATATTATAACCAAAGAAAAATGACACAACAAAACAGTCTTAGATACATATTTTATAGGGGAAGAGCTTTAATTAAAAAACACAACTTGGTAATGATAACCCTGTATGCGAGACAGCAAAAGAGACACAGATGTATAGAACGGACTTTTGGACTCTGAGGGAGAGGGGGAGGGTGGGATGATTTGGGAGAATGGCACTGAAACATGTATACTATCATGTAAGAAATGAATCGCCAGTCTATGTTCGTTACAAGATACAGGATGCTTGGGACTGGTGCGCGGGGATGATCCAGAGAGTTGATACGTGGTGCGAGGTTGGGGGATTCAAGATTGGGAACTCATGTACACCCGAGATGGATTCATGTCGATGTATGGCAAAACCAATACAGTAATGTAAAGTAAAATAAAGCAAAAATAAAAATTAAAAAAAAAAAACACAACTTGGGATATCCCTGGTGGCTCAGTGGTTAAGAATCCACCTTCCAATTCAGGGGACGTGGGTTCTATCCCTGGTCTGGGAACTATGGTCCCACATGCTGCAGAGCAGCTAGTGTGTCACGTCCACAACTAGACAGAAGACAGAATGCTGCAACTGAGGCCCAACACAGCCATAAATAAACAAATATTTTTACAAACACAACTTGCCTCAAAGAATGAAAATACAATTTTGTTAATGTTTGTCCCCCAAGATGTACTTTAAATTAAAAATTAGTTTGAATGCATCCATTTAAAAATGGTTAGATTACCATAAACTAGAAAGGAAATGGTGCAAAGATGTCTAAAGGGCAGAGAAGAAACAGGACCAAGGCTGCCCAAAGTGCCTTAGCTTGGAGCTCTTCATGAAGAAGCTGAAGAAAAAAGCACCCCCTGCAAATTGGGCAGAGTGAAGGCTTCCCAGCATCTCACGTTGTTTCTGTGTGTAGATTCCTAGGTCACAGGAGAGCCAGCCTTGGGAATTACTCAGAAGTGCTAAAAAAGCACTGTTTCAAAATTAAATTTGAAAAAATGCTTTAATATGTCTCCCTTCTGTAAATTTGCATTCATGCTATAACTTTGGGCCTATTTTTTAAATATTCCTGCAAAGGAAAGTTATCAACTCCACAAACTGTAAGAATATTAAAAGTGCCAATTGAAACAAGAATGCAGTAACATTGTGAAATTGCATTGTCTGTTAAGCTCTAAAGCTTATTCAGGTGCTTATTTGAACCTTTAGGGCCCACAGGAAAATGAACATGGGACGACTTTTCACTCAGGCTGCCATAATGTTTCAGAAGTGAAACTCCATAGTGGTCTACCAGACACCAAAAATAAAGTTTCAGCAGTAAAACAAGTGTCAACAAACCTCATGCTTCTGTGCAGAAATAGCAGCTACTAAGAAGGTAACATCAGTACATTATAAATAATCCCTGAGATGGTCTCAAAAGGGGGCTAAGTATCAAACACGTGCAGCAGAAATAGAATAAAGGCACCTTCGAGGCCATCAATAAATGGCAAAACAGAGTAGTTTATAGCACGGGTTCTCTGAAATATGTCCATTAACTCCAGGTGCCAACATCCACACACTGGAGGAAATCACCAAGACCTTTCATTATTTGATGGAACAAGCAGACAACAGGCATGTCTCAGTGTTAGAGCTTTTAGTAGAAGAAATTAGTATTCATCAACACATCTTAACTCAGTCGACAGTTTAAAAGTTGGAATGAAGCATGTCATTCAGGCAAGGAGGTCCTTGGTCCAAGTTAAACAAACTCAAGGAGAATGTCTGGTTTTCAGAATCCTTGTTCTATACCTTAATAGGACTGTGCTTTCAAAATTAGAAATACCCAGTTGCTAAATTAACCTTGTTATTTTAAGTGACTTATTTAATGGGTAAATATATTCACATTAGAAAAAATGTGATGTTTATGATTAATGGCAAAAGTGTATAAATGATCATAAAATTTAGATGCCTGTCTGCCCCACTAAATTTTGAGTTGCTCACTTGTCTATATCCTATGTCTAGTAAGATATGTACCTCACATATAGCATGCATTCAGTTAATGTTCGCTGAATAAACAGAGGTTGCACAAACATATTTATAAAGTTTATTATCGGAAGAGCCAGTATTGTAAAATAGATTGTCAAAAAGAAAGCTTTCATCAACTAATAAAAGATTAAGAAAATAAGACTATAAATTTGTTGATCAATAAAAGGGTAAAGACTTTTTCTTAGTAAAAATTAGCACACAGTGATGTCAGCATATCAGCAAAAACTGCACAATAGGGAACTGGAAATTCTGCCCGTCCATAAAGCAATTTTTTTTCAAGTGGGCAAAGATCATCAGAATAAACTTTTTCAGAACTCAAAATTAACCAAAGGCTTGAAGAAATCCATGGGAACACTTATTCAAATAATTAAAAAAAAAAAAAAGGAAGAAGGAAAAAAAAAAGTGGATTCTTGGCAAGAACAGTGAATTGTAGCTTGCTCCAGTCCCATCTCCCACACCCCAGTTCAATGGAATGAGTGAAAGTCACAGCCTACATTCCCAGTACCTGAAAGAGCAGAATGGACCTCATTCATAAATTATCACTAATTATTTGTTCTGACCTGTGCCCAAGAATAACAGCATAAAAGGTGTGTCTTTATTTCACCTACCAGAATTGACTAGCATATTTCTAAAGCTTATTTCTATTGCTACTTCCAAGAGAATTTGTCAAAAATATTTACGCTGTGCTGCTGCCCAAGATGATAGATAACAGCTGAGGCAAACAATAGCCTAAAAAAAAAAAGAAAAAAAAAGCTTTGTGTGAAAGGCTGGAGAAAGATATGCCCTTAAGGACTTTGAAAACCTTAAAATTTTCCTGGGAATCTCAAAGTTTCTGCACATGTTCATAATTGCACAGTTTTCAATTCTCAAAGAAGGACAGTACCAAAGAATGTCTAAACTACTGTACAACTGTGCTCATTTCACACATTGGCAAGGTAATGCTCAAAATCCTTCAAGCTAGGCTTCAGGAGTAGGTTAACCGAGAACTTCCAGATGTACAAACTGAGTTTAGAAAAGGCAGAGGAGCCAGAGATCAAATTGCCGGCATCCACTGTATCATAGAAAAAGCAAAGGAATTCCACAAAAACATCTAATCAAGGTCAAGAAGCAATAGTTAGACATAGAACTTGTCAAAAATTGGGAAAGAAGTACATCAAGGCTGCATGTTGTCACCCTGCTTATCTAACTTATATGCAGAGGGCATCATGTGAAATGCCAGGCTGGATGAAGCACCAACTGGAATCAAGACTACCTGGACAAATATCAACAATCTCAGGATATGCAAATGACACCACTCAAATGGCAGAAAGTGAAAGCAAAGAGGAACTAAAGAGCCTCTTAATGAGGGTGAAAGAGAAGAGTAAAAAAGCTGGCTCAAATTCAACATTCAATAAACTAAGATCATGGCATCTGGTCCCATCACTTCATGGCAAATAGATGGGTAAAAAAGCCAACGGTGATGTATTTTAACTTCTTGGGCTCCAAAATCATTGAAGATGTGACTGTAGCCATGAAATTAAAAGACACTTGCTTCTTGTTAGGAAAGCTATGAGAAACCTAAATAGTTAATAAAAAAGGAGATGTCACTTTAGCAACGATCCATCTAGTCAAAGCTTTGGTTTCTCTAGTAGTCATGTATGGATGTAGGAACTGGACCATAAAAATGGCTGAGTGCTAAAGAATTGATACTTTCAAATTGTGGTGCTGGAGAAGACTCTTGAGAATCCCTTGAACCATAAGATCAAACCAATCAATCTTAAAGGAAATCAATCCTGAATACACATTGGAAGGACTCATACTCAAGCTGAAGCTCCAATATTTTGGCCACCTGATGCAAAGAGGTGACTCATTGGAAAAGACCCTGATTTTAGGAAAGATTGAGGGCAGGAAGAGGAGAGGGCAACAGAGGATGAGATAGTTGGATGGCATCACTGACTCAGTGGACAAGAGTTTGAGCAAACTCTGGGAGATAGTGAAGGACAGGAAAGCCTGGCATGGGGTTTCAAAGAGTCCATGGGGTTACAAAGAGTCAGACAGGACATAGAGACTGAACAATAATAAGTTCATAGTAAAGACTAGAGGAAGCCATAGCTGTCATCTCTTGATAATCTTAAGGCTCTAAGGAAGTGTAAAGTGAAGATGCAGACAATTTTAAACTTCCTGGATGTGTGTTGATGGTGACACATACAGCCCAACACACACAAAGCCCCTTGGGAAGTAGTGGAAGATTTTCTGTTTTTTTGATTCTGGGTATTTAAAGAAATCGCAAAAATAATAAAATAATTAGAAATAAAACTACCTTAAGATGTGCATGACTTGTATACTAAAACTATAAAACACATTGTTTAAAGAAATTAAAAACAATCTAAAGTAGAAAGAGCTTCCATATTCACGGATTGAAAATCTTAACACTGTTAAAATGACACTACTCCTCAAACTATAGGCTTTTTAGATTCAAGGAATTTCATGTCAAATTCCAACTGATCCTAAAATTCATATGGAAAAGGACACAAAACAGTCAAAAGAATTTAAGAAAGAAATCACTGTAAATTATAGTTAGCCTTATATTGAGCGTTTACTCAAGTCAGCTGGGAATTAGAATAACACACAAGTACAAAAAGAACTACATTATTTTATTTTTGCTTTTCTTTTAAAATAATTTTTTATAGTGCTATGAAAGTATCAATTTCAGTTTTGTTGTATAGTGTTAACCCATTAAAAACCTCAATTAGCCCACTTTTCCCTTCTGAAAATACTACAGATGTTAATATTTATGGTACATAGATCTCTCCTGCATTGTGCTGATTGGAGCTGATGTTTCTGAACATTTGTCATAAAAACAAATAATCAGCAATTCTCAAGATGAAAATAGAAGGAATCGATACTTCCATTCATTAGAGGGCTGTGCAATAATGTTAATTAGCCATATGTATACATACATCCCCTCCCACTTGAGCCTTGCCACCCCACCATCTGTCATTCCACCCCTCTAGGGTCATCACAGAGTGCTGAGCTGAGCTCCCAGTGCTATACAGCAGCTTCTCACTAGCTATCTGTTTTACACATGGTAGTATATTATATGTCAATTCGAAGTGAAAACTTCATATATCTCTGTTTTCAAAACATAATTAGATCATTTTGGGTCTTTTTTTCCCCCCTGTGGGGGGAAAGCAAAATCAAAATATGGATACTTATTCTGGCACTAGGAAAGGCAGCTATGCCTATAAAACTATTTCAACAGTTAAATACTGCTGTCACACAATCAAGCTAAAAAAAATTACAGTTATTGTGAAGCTAATGTCTATTTATTATAAAAGTTAGAGCACTTTAGTAACAAATTCTTACATTCTGATGGTGTTGCATCATTTTTTGAAATACAGAAAAACTCTTAAACTAAATGCTTCAAAGTTAGAAACACCATTTATTGATTCAGTGTACCTGTTAATATTTATTTTTCCCTTGGTCAGAACCATTGGGTTTTAGATCTCTATATCCCACTCATCCACTTATATATATATAACTAAAATTGCATTGTCTTGGAACCACTCTGTTGTCATATTCAAGGGGTACATTTGACAATGTTTATGTACATTATATTCATCCAAAGTAGCACATGCTTTAGGAGCTGGTTACATTTCACTGGACATATACAGTATCTTTCATGCCTACCTAGTTAAACCTAACACATAATCATGGAATCAGGCAAAGGTTTTAGGTTGGCAGAAATGTCCATAATGAGTCAAATAATATGAATGCTTGCAAATTATCAACTTGTGTACTTCTATCTGGGTTCTGCTTGTTTTCATATTTCCTTTAGCAGACTTCTCAGTTAGTAAAACAGAAATAAAAGAATGGAAAATTGGACCATGAGAGTCAGAAAAACCTTGAGAAAGATACAGCATATTTCTTTCTTAAATTTCTTTTTGTGCCTTTTCCATTTACTCTCAGGGTCACTAGGCTTTAATTTTACACAAGCAAAAGCTGTTTCTTCTGGAAGAGAAGACTGGTTTCTTGTTTTGTGGTTGTTGTTTGATAATATAAAGACTTTGTCAAAATTAGGGAAAGTAAACAAAGGACAAATATTCTACTAAAAAATATCTGGAATCATTTTCAGTAGTAGATTAAAAGAACAGGGGAAGTAAAGCTATGTTATAACCTAAAAGAAAACAAAATGAAGGATATATTGTATTTGCACTATTCAGAAGTTATTCTGATTACTAGTAAACAAACAACTATAAAAAAAAAGAAATTTCTGTTCTAGTGAATTCTTGAACTCAGGGTTACTTTCTTAAAGCTTTAATTTCAAGAGTCAGTGATAAAATGTACAATAATTGAGGAAAATTGATATACACGTTGTATCACTTTTGAAATAACTCTTTCAGTCTTCATTGAATTCTTTTAAAACATCATTTGTTTTAAAACACCTGGTGAATGCAATCAAGTATCCTGTGGATTTCAAATGAATGATGCATATTGGACAAACTGAAATGGCAAAGTTGGGTTAGATGTGTTATTTTCTTCTCAAAATGTGACTGCAAAGTATGGTTTTGGTATAATGATTTAATTATCAACTAACATATTGAAACTTGCTAGTTTGTCTGTCTATTGTTCAGAATTACTCACTGCCTGACTTGCTCTCCCCTGAATCACAAGTCTGTACACCTTGGACACACTTTCACCAGGCAGCCCTTGCTGGTAGAGCTTTTTCAGGTTCAGCTAATGAGAAGAAAGTGAGTGAGATTTTGAAAGTTGAATGGAAGCTAAAGCTATCACTTCCTGATTTTCTGCTTAGCACAGTTGGCATTTAGCACACCTGGGTTGTACAATATCACAAAATGTAACCGTAGTTGGAGATAAAGTCTTTAAAAGGTAATCAAGTCAAAATGCAGGCATGCAGGTGGACTTAGAAGAAGAGGATATTTGGCTACAGACACAAAGAGAGGGAAGACCATGTCAAGGGAGGAGGAAATGGCCCTCTGGAAACAAGGAGAGAAACTTCAGAAGACACCTACCCTGCTAAAATCTTGACCTCTGACTTCTAGATTCCGGAGCTGTGAGAAAATAAATGTCTGCTATTTAAGCCAACAACTGTGTAATATTTTGTTATGGTGGCCCTAACAAACAAATTCAGTCATCAGATGAATAATACTTTGGCTATGAAAGTATGTGTGATCATGGATGCTTAATTTCATTCTTAAAAGATTCTCATAAAATTTCTTAAAGGATAATTCTATAGGTATGTCATAAGGAGAGAGCATAATACATACGTAAATCTCTCAAGGTGGACTAGTTTGGCAAAAATAACACTCATTTAAATGTCATTATACAAAACACATTTTTAAGGTCCTATTACATCATTGTAATTTTTTATGAAGAATATATTCATACAGAGAAGACTTGCTATATGTGTGTGTGTGTACATATATATATATATATATATGCAAGTTTACATATATATATTTCTCATTGCTGTTCAGTTACTCAGTTATTTCTTATTCTTTATGACTCTATGGACTGCAGCCCAGCAGGTTTCTCTGCCATAGGATTTTGCAGACAAGAATACTGAAGAGGGTTGCCATTTCCCTCTCAGGGGATCTTCCTGACTCAGAACTGAACCCATGTCTCTTGTGTCTCCTGTTGGATTCTTTACCACTGTACCACCTGGAAAGCCCAAGAATACACACACACACACACACACACACACACACACATATATCAGTGTTCATGAAATACAGGGACAAGAAATAAACCTAAACCAACAAAATTAATCACATTAGGAAACTGGAAAAAAAGCCTAACTCAGAGCTTCCTAATGATTACATAAACATAATGTAAAGGGTCAGAAGTGATTTTTCTTCTTTATTTTATGATGTAAAAAATTGTGCAATACTGTCCTCTAATATATCATTTGGTACTATGTTAAGAACAGATTATCAAAATTGCAGTGTTCTAAATATGTCTGTTCTTGCAAAGAAAAATCAGAGAGTGTGATCTTTGTAAGGTATGGGATTCTGTCAGCACGGTGATTAATGAAATACAAATATATCTTTAAGACAAGATAATCAATCAAATCCCTCAAGTAAGAAAGACTAAAACATAACTGTAATACTTTGTTGTTGTTCAGTTGCTAAGTCATATCCGACTCTTTGCAACTCCACGAACTGCAGCACACCAGGCTTCCCTATCTTTCACTATCTCCCAGAGTTTGCTCAAACTCATGTCCATTGAGTCAGTGATACCATCCAACAATCGCATCTTCTATTGCCCTCTTCTCTTCTTGCCCTCAATATCTCCCAGCATTAGGGTTTTTTCCAATGAGCTGGCTCTTTGCATCAGGTGTCCAAAATACTGAAGCTTCAGCTTCAGCATCAGTTCTTCCAATGAATATTCAGGGTTGATTTCCTTTAGGATTGACTGGTTTGAACTCCACTGTCCAGGGGATTCTCAAGAGTATTCTCCAGCATCACAGTTTGAAAGCATCAGTTCTTCAGCACTCAGACTTCTTTATAGTCTATCACATCCATATATGACTACTGGAAAAAACATAGTTTTGACTAGAGGACTTTTGTTGGCAAAGTGACATCTCTGATTTTTAATATGCTGTCTATGTTTGTCATAGTTTCCTTCCAAGGAGCAAGCGTCTTTTAATTTCATGGCTGCAGTGACCGTCCACAGTGAATTTGGAGCCCAAGAAAATGAAATCTGGCACCGTTTCCATTGTTTCCACATCTATTTGCCATGAAGTGACGGTACCGGATGCCATGTCTTTGTTTTTTGAATAGAGTTTTAAGGCAGCATGATCATTCTCCTCTTTCACCTTCATCAAGAGGCTCTTTAGTTCTTCTTTGCTTTCTGCCATTAAAGTGGTATCATTTGCATATCTGAGGTTGTTGATATTTCTCCTGGCAATCTTGATTTCAGCTTGTGAGTCATCCAGCCCAGAATTTCATATCATGTATTCTGCATATAAGTTAAATAAGCAGACAATATATATATCCTTGATGTATTCCTTTCCCAATTTTGAACCAGTCTGTCGTTCTATGTAGCCAGTTCTAACAGTTGCTTCTTGTCCTGCATACAGGTTTATCAGGAGGCAGATAAAGTGGTCTCATATTCCCATCTCTTTAAGAATATTCTAATTTGTTGTGATTACAGTCAAAGGCTTTAGTATAATCAACGAAGCAGAAGTAGCAATGATTTTTGGAATTTCCTTGCTTTTCTATGATCTAATAACACTTTGGCACAACTCGTAATGAATCTAAGTATTGCTGCTATATTTATTATTCACAAATTATAATTGATCTTCATTTTGTGACTGCAATTTAAATATTATTTTTGGAATAAGTGCTATGTTTTCACGATTCAAAAAGAAAGAATAAAAGATATGCAAAGCCTCTCTGCATCCCTCTACCACCTGACCCCTGTCTCTACCTCCAAAGGAAGTCCTGAATTTCTATTTCTCTTTGCATAATTTCTCTATTCATAAATAAAGAGATATACATAAAGAATGCTTAATATATTATGTTGGTGCAAAAGTAATTATAGTTTTGCATTGTTGAACCCTGTCATTTGATATTGGAAATACTGTTAAATAAATGTGGTTATGTTATACATCATTCTAATGTGCATTTCTTGCTTTATGTTTTTTTGCTAATTAATTATTACTTGCTGTTTATTTTACATATTTTTACATATAT
The DNA here is from genome assembly GCA_006408695.1 of Aepyceros melampus. Lineage (NCBI taxonomy): Eukaryota > Metazoa > Chordata > Mammalia > Artiodactyla > Bovidae > Aepyceros > Aepyceros melampus. Next base: position 327,818 of record SJXQ01002671.1, read on the forward strand.
TTCAGACTATGGAATTGATGTAAGACAAAAAGCAAATTTGAGTGATTTTTTTATTCAAGTTTAAAATGTGTCATAAGGCACCGGAGACAACTTGCAACATCACCAACTTATTTAGCCAAGGAACTGATGAATGTATAGTGCAGCTGTGGTTCAAGAAGTTTTGCTAAGGAGATGAGAGCCTTGAAGATGAGAAGCACAATGGCCAGCCACTGGAAGTTGACAGCAACCAACTGAGAAAATCATTGAACCTGATCCTCTTGCAATTACATGAGAAGTTGCCCAAGAATTCAATGTCAACCATTCTACAGCTGTTTGGCATTTGAAGCAAACTGGACAGGTAAAAAAGTTCAGTAAGTGGGTTCCTCATGAGCTGACTGCAATCAAAAAAAATCTTGATTTGAAAGTGTTATCTTCTCTTGCTGTATGCAACAACAACAAACCATTTCTCAATTGGATGTGATGTGAGACCAAATGGATTGCATACAACAACCAGCAGTGACCAGCTCAGGGGCTGGACCAAGAAGAAGCTCCAAAGCACTTCCCAAAGCCAAACTTGCACCAAAAATGGTCATGGTCACTGTTTGTTGATCTGCTGCGAGTCTGATCCACCACAGCTTTCTGAATCCCAGTGAAACCATCACATCTGAGAAGTATGCTCAGCAAATCAATGGGATGCACTCAGAACTGAAATATCTGCAGCCAGCATTGGTCAACAGAAGGAGACCAATTCTGCTTCGCAACAACACTCAACTGCACGTTGCACAACTAATGTTTCAAAAGTTGAAGAAATTGGGCTGCAAGGTTCTGCCTCATCTGCCATATTCTCCTGACCTCTCACCAACCATCACTTCTTTAAGCATCTCAATATCTTTTTGCAGGGAAAATGCTTTCACAACCAGCAGGATGAGAAAATGCTTTCCAAAAGATAGCCAAACCCTGAAACATGGATTTTTATGCTACAGGAATAAATGAACATTTCTCATCAGCAAAAATGTGTTGATTGCAATGGTTCCTATTTTGATTAATAAAGGTGTATTTGAGACTAGTTATAATGATTTAAAATTCAGAGTCCAAAACCATAATTACTTTTGCACCAACCCTAACACATCAAGGAGCATGTTATAGACATTTTAAGATAGTTAGTTCTCCATACACAATAAGCTTCCTTTTTATATATTGACTATATTCCAAAATGTATTTAGTCAATGGACTATTTCTGGGCATGTATAATTTTTCTACATCAACAAACCTTCAGTGTGTAACATTTTATAACAGTCATTTTTAGAGTAGATAAGAATATCAGTAGATTAAATTCCAAAAGATGAAATTACTGAATATATAAATACACATATCATTTTATTTTTAAAGACAATGAGCTCCTATAGCAGTATAATTGGGTTCAAAAATTCAACTATATAAAATATAGTGTTGTGTTTTTACAAGTTAATGAAAACCAGGAATTTGCAGTCAAATATTCGGTTAGCAACTATAAACAAAAGCAAAATAATGTGTTCCCACATAATTGTTTTGTACACGTGGGAAATAGAATAATTACTACAAAAACATGCACTGAGACTTCAATGTCTTAGTCCCACCTGACCAACAGACTTTCATTTCCTATCCTCACCCTATTCCTCATGGAGATGATAAGGTCATTCCATCTACTCCCACTTGAAAACTGAGGCAATGGTCAATAGCACTATATTTCATTCCACATAATGTCCCAGATTTTATAGGGAGTAGGTTACTTTATTGTCAAATTGCCATTTGTTGAACTATGTAACTTTCTTCTTCAACCAACCACATCTGAGAATATATATTTCCCATTCTGCCAACTGACTTTTGACTATATTTTAACACACTTCTAGAACTGTACCAAAGAAAAGAACAGAGAATTTGATTACTTTATTTGTATCTAAGTATTATGTAGTGACTCCTAGAGGTACATAATGATTAGCTTTTATTTTAGATCATTTTTGGCCTACAATGCAACTCCCCTCCTTCCCTTTGTAAAGCACTATTTGATGAAGTAACTTTATGACTTTATATCTCACCAGACACAAGAATTTCCAATGAGGACAGCATATATCTCTGCTCCAATGCAGTTAATCTTAAAGTCCCTCAAGCCTTAGGTGTTAGTGATGGCAAAAACCCCATATTAGGTCATCCAGACCATCCCTTGGCAAGGCTCATTTCTACAGTATTTGATGTTTGCTTTTCTCTGCTTGGTCCAGTCCTATGCACTTACTTCAACAGTTTAAAATTTAAAAGGTACACTGGGGAATCCCAAATTTTTCTTCTCAAAGCAAATTAGCAGATTATAAAAACTTGAAAAATATAAGAACTTTCATTTTTGAAATCTTGATATAAAAATATCCTGTTTTAAGGAAAGAAAAACGCTTGTTTATATTTATCCTAGAGACTTTAATATGTTTAATTGGTAAAATTTTTGGTACTAATTATAATACTTGTTACATTAACAAGTATTAATTAACATCAGTGTTCTGAGAATTGCTATGGTGAAAACCCATTTGAATGGCCCTTTTAATGTCACATTGGAGAAAATGGTCAATATAGCTAGATAAGAATGATGAGACCACAGCTATTACACTTAAGGCAGAGCATTACACTACCTGAAGAGTGGGCACACAACAGCAGTAACACTCAGAAGGATCACAAACCTACCAGTAAGTAGATGCTATAAAAGAATCAGACTGGATAGAAATTGACTTGGAATCCCTGGAAAAGCTGAAAATCCTGACCACCCAGGTTTTACTAATGCTGATATTACCCAAAAGACACATGCAAATTAAGAGGGAATTCAGAGATTCTACATTTATATACGTAGACTTACCACAATAAAAGCTACTTTATTTCTGATTTTAAGTTAATGACCCCACTTAGGAATTTAGGACTAGACATGTGAAAAAACATACATAATACCACTTTAGATTTCTGCTTCTGACAATGGCCATATAATACGTTGCACGCTAATCCTCTGTCAAGAGTAACCAGAAACACTGAAAACTATTTTAAATTTGTTTGGACGTGTTGGACTACTTCTAATGCAGTAGCAATTTGAGGGACCATGATTTTAAGAAAAAGGGGAAAGCTCAAAATGTGAGGTTGGTGTTTGGGGCAACTCTAAACAGTTTTCATATGCCCTTTGGTGAAAATATATATGCATTTCTCTTAAGTTTATACCTATGATTAGACTGATGTATCACAGAATATTTATATTTTCTCTTGGTAAACAGTGCCAAAGTTTTCAGAAATGGTTGTTTAAATTTACACTCTCATCAGCAAAGTAAGAAAGCTCTGCTTCCTCTCTGTTCAGCTAATACTTGGCATTCTGAAACTTATATTTATCAAAAGACACCATTCAGAGAAAAATAATGTCAAAGCAAAGAATGGGAGAAGAGAGTTGCAATGCATATATGACAAAAGAATCATACCCAAAATATATAACAAATTCCTACAAATCAATGAGAAAAAAAGATAATAGAAAAGTATACAAAAGGCTTGAATAATCACTTCACAAAACAGACTGTCCAAAATGATATTTTGCTGTGCTTTGATATTAAACTGTGCTCAATTTCATTACCCATCAGAGAAGTACAAATTAAAAGCACAGCAAAAGCACACTTTTACATACCTATCAGAATAATTAATATTATAAAATTGTAAAATTATCAAACTTTTATCAAAATAGCAAGTATATCTTCAAAATGGGAATATATACATATATCTATATATACATATATATGTGTATTTATATATATATTCTGCAACCCAGTAAATGTATACATGAGTATATATACATATATATGTATATAATCTTATAAGTATTATAATTATATGTAAATATATGCATATATATAAATAGATATTCTGCAATCCATTATTTTGCTGGCCAAATATGGGACATTTTTAAGCATCAGAAAAGAATAGAGATAATAATTCATCATAACAATATTTTAAAATCCACAAATCCATTAAATGACAGAAAAGTAAAGAATGACTTTAATCAAAGGTCATACTGGGGAACAGAACACAACCCCAGTGTATCACCTTACAGACTACTTAATAAGTTTTAAAGCTCAAAGAGCTGGTAGGTACTATTGATACTTTAACCAGGTAATCAAACAGGATTACCAAAAAAATAGAATAAACTATGTTTGATGTAATAGAACAGAAAATACAGAGCATCACATATGAAAATTCTTTATAAAACTTTCTAATTGAATAATAGGATACAACAATTCATCACATTCAAATTATAAGACATTTTATTAAAAATCTAACTTTTTAAATGAGAAATTCATGAAAGACATAAAAAAGTAGATCACTGTTTCAAACTAAAGGAAACTAGGGACATGAAAAATAAATACAGTGCATCAATACTATTTCAGATAGGACATTCTTGGGGAAATTGCAGAAATGGACTATACTATGGACTATATTTCAAATATTATGATTGAATCAGTAATAAATATTGAATTAATATTTTTGGTTATAACAATGCTAGAGTTATGTGGGAGAATGTGCTTGTTCTCTGAGTCTGAAATGTCTGGAGTGAAATGTCATGATATCTGGAAATTACTTTTTAAAATGCTTTAGCAAGAAGAACAAAAGCATAAATAGATTGATAGACAAATGTGGATCAGTAAACAAAGAAAGCAAATGTATGGCAAAACCAATACAATATTGTAAAGTAAAAATAATAATAAATAATAAAAGAAAAAATATATCAGCTTAGCTTAAAGATACGTTTCATCAAGTTGATCTTTTAAATCTTTCCTAGGTTTGAATTTTTTCAAAATGAAAGATGGAGAAAAAATGAGGAAAGAAAACTATTTAGAATAACAACAACAACAAAATAACCCAAGAGGATTTAGTCTCAGAAGATAAAAAATAAATATTAAAAGTTCTTTTATTAAAAGGAAAATAAATCATATTTGGAAGCACAGAGATGAAAAAAGGAATGAAAAATACAAAAGGGTAAATATTTGGTGACTTTAAATGAATACTGACCATGTAAAACAAGATTAGTAATAAGTTGTAAGGACTGAAATATTAGAATACATGATACATAAAATAGAATACATGATAAATATATAGAATATATCTCTTTATAGATAAACAGAATACATGAAAAGAATGGAACGATAGGCAGGAGGTGAAAATGGATTTCAAGGATTAAAAAGTCCATTCATTGTCCCAGAAAGTGGCAACATCCTTAATTTATATATATTAAGGATATTTCTGGTCTGCCCCCTGGTAACCACAGAAAAAAATATTTAGAGAATGCAACGTTAAACTAAATAAAGGAGAATGAATTAAATTTTAAAAAACACTTAATCCGAAAAGAATGGGGAGAAAGAGAGAAAAAAATTATATAGACCAGATGGGACAAATAGAAAAAAAATAATTGTACGGTAGGTTTAAATACAAATATTTTAAATGTAAACAGACCTGGTAGTCCAAATAAATGTTCAAGATTGCCTGTCTGGATAACATCAGTGTTAGGAAATCCAATATGGAAAGCCAAAGTTTAATTTACAGACTGTACTCATAGTTCTTAGAACACCAAAGAGGATGATCAGAAGAGAGAGTAATCATGTGCCATTTAATATTTTTTAAGATAGATTTTGTAATGACATTTTTACAGTTTTATAACTTTATTGAGTAATGAATATGCCTGCTTACATGTCATAGTTGCAATGAAAAGCAGAAAGACAATTTATTTTAATCCTTTCTTGGGGGAAATTTGGAAAGGACACACATTCCTTTGTAGAAAGTTTGAGGTCTTCAGAAGAAATCTAGTGAGTTTTTTGTTTTTTTTTTTAATGTATGAAATAAGCAATAAGCTTCACATGAAATGCTCTATAATTTTCATGCCTTTAGATTCACAACATTCTAGTTGTATGTAAATAATACAAAATAGTAAAGTTGAACTGAATATCCCTTAACAATATACTCAGTTCTTTTAAAATAAATATCATACATAATTTACAAGGTGAATTACACACATGAAGTCACAATCATCTATACTTTATATTTAACACTAGAAAAAAAATAGCTTCAATTATAACAAATTTTCCTCTATTAAAAATATAATAATATTCTAGATGGATTGCTTAAAATTACAATATTATTTAAATGAAATATTAGTCTTTTTACTTCAACATTCAAGTATAGAAAATTCTACCTTGTTGATCCAACACCAAGCAAACAAAACAAACCTCAGGTAGTAAGTCTTTTTGTTTACTCAGTAGCATCTTTAACCAAAATTTACATTTTCCTCTTCATTACCTTGTTGCAATTTAGTGTATAAGTTTTATGAGTACCACTAATCTAGAAGATTGCTCTTAGAATAGAAATAATACAATGTGGAATGAAATTGCTATTGACTACATTCCTATTTTTTGCTGTTAAAGATATATATAAAATTAACTTTTAAAACTATTGTGAGAAATTGTGATCTTTGGGCTATATAATGAAAATTATTTTATTTGTCATAAAGCTTTCTGTGTTGTGATAAAATTAATGTTATAAAGCTCTTTTTTTATTTCAAACCATTATTCTTATAAATTTTTAAACTTTCCGTTTAAATCACGACAGATAAGAAGTCAACAGGAATTAAAATATACGTTTTTGGTCTTCTTTTCAAATTAGGCCAACTATGACCCACTCAGGCACATAAGGGCCTACAATAAGTAAAATGTTTCCTTATAGGGAGTTTTATATAACATTAGACAATTTTAAATGTTTCTCATTATTTTATTTGGTTCACACCATACCCTTGTGATTTAGAAGGAAAAAAAAAAAGACAATTCTTACCATTATACAGATAAAGAAATAAGGCTCCAAGAAGTTTAAGTAAACCCAGTTGGATGGTTACTGATAGATTAACTAGAAATATAGCACATAGTTTATTATCTAACATATACTATGTACCTTCAGGGCCCAAGTCCCCCTATACATCGTTTGGAAATATTTATTATGGCCTCTGTGTTTTATTGTTGCTATTACTGAGGTGATGGTGATGATGCTGGTGCAGTGTGGAATGAGTAAGCACACAGGCAAACAAGGGAGAGAAAAAGGGGACTAGAAGTTACACTGGGATGATACAAACAAAGATGAATTAAAGAAAGAATTTCAGGGCTTCCCTGGTTGTCTAGTGGTTAACACTCCACTCTCCCAGTGCAGAGGGCCTGGGTTTGAACCCCGGTCAGGGAACTAGATCCCACCTGCCACAACTAAATATCCCATGTGTCATAACTAAGGCCAGCCACAGTCAAGTTAAAACTAAATAAATAGAAATAAAATAAAACTAAAAGGATGACTTAAAAAAATTTTTTTTCAGAAGAGAAGAAACCCAATTATTACATCCAAGAATAGCAAAGTCTCCTTGAAGATATACATTCTTTTTAAATGGAAATCTAAGAAAATTAGAAGGAAAACCACTTATGATTTTGCTAATGGTCCTATTTTGTTGAATTATGAAAAAACATTTGAAAAAACAGAATTTTCCTACCAATAAAATATTTTTGCATGTAATCAATTACTACTAATGAGGAAGACACAACCAAGAATTTTAAGTGGAATATTAGGATGGGTCTTTGAGGTAGATATGAAAATATGAAAAGCTGTTACAGCAATTTTACATCAAATAAAAATAGAGTTAAGGAACATGCTATACAATGTCAGAGTAACAATATACAAATGATGTTAGACTCTTAATTTCCTTTATCCTCTATGCTCCTTCAAAATTAATTGGATCTCCCCCTTAGAAGTTTCAAGGTGATGCCTAAAAACTCACTTTGGTCTGTCACAGGTGACATACATTCTTATTGCTTTTTAGTTGCTAGTAATGTCTGACTCTTTTGAGACCCCATGGACTATAGTCTGCCAGGCTCCTCTGTCCTTGAGATTTCCCAGGTAAGAATACTGGAGTGAGTTGCCGTTTCCTTCTCCAGGGGATCTTTCTGATGCAGGGATCAAATCTGCATCTCCTGCATTGCAGGTGGATTCTTTACCCCTGAGCCACCAGGGAAAGACATTGGGAAGTATTTTTTTGTATGTGAATTTATATATGAATATTCAACACTTTATTACTTTTTTAACTCAAAATGTGCTAATTCCAACTTTCCACATCTTATTTTCTTAATTCCTAGTATCCTTCTTTCAATCCCTTAGTCTTCCCCTTTATAAATAACATTTAGATATGCCTCAGTTCCTTCCATATCATAAATTGAAACTTATGCTCTCATTCACCATATTTCATAAAGTTTGTCTCCAAATAACTCTCTATTCTTCTACCATTTCCTTTGTATTTCTAAGCCTGAGTTTCCTTTCTCACTAACTATTTCCAAAGTAAAGGACTTCTATAAATGTGATTATAACATGTAAATGGACTATGGAAGTGGTGAAACAAAACTGAAAGGAGATGAGGGAGTACTGCAGAGCTTAGTAGGAGCAACACATGATTACTGGGCTTGGGGAAGGAGAAAATGAAGGACTAGGGGAAAACAGGACAGTATATTAAGCATTACCAATATGCAGCTCCCTTACTTTGAATGGTATCATAAACTGACTTGGCTACGTGTCCAATTCAGGAAGAGTCTTGGCTAGAGAGAGAAAAATCACTGTATGACCAATTGCTGTGAAGAAAGAAAAGAGGAAACAGGTGAAGAGACTACAGAGAATGTGACCTCTGTTTCAGGCTGAAAGGAGAGACAGCAGCTTCACAGAAGTCTTTAAAACTCCACATTCAGTGTGCCAGAAAAGCCAGGAAGGTGATCATAGAAGTAAATACTGCCATCAAAACTTTCTCACACTGAAACCTAGTTCTAATAATTGCAAGTGAAGTTAACAGGCATTGTACAATCGGTATTACTTTGAATGGCATATGTATTTTTAATTCATATAAATTATATGGCTAAAGGTGCTTTAACGTTTAGAATGGCATTAGAATGTGTATTATCATATGTGAATCAGATTGCCAGTCCAGGTTTGATGCATGAGACAGGGTGCTTGGGGCTGGTGCACTGGGATGACCCAGAGGGATGGGATGTGGGGGAGGTGGGAAGGGCGTTCAGGATGGGGAACACATGTACACCCATAGTGGATTCAAGTCAATGTATGGCAAAACCAATACAATGTTGTAAAGTAATTAGCCTCCAATTAAAATAAATAAATTTATATTTAAAAAATAAAATATGAATAAAAAGAAATACAGCATTTCCATAAAACACACACTCAAAAACATTTTTGAACTAAGGTTGCAATGGTTAGCTTCCAATATCTCATTTCTTAGGAAGTATGTTAAATATAAAAATAAATCAGGAAATTAAACTAGTGACAGTTTGTCAGATAATTCTATCTGAAAACAAAATGCTGAAACCAAGTCTGGGATACATTTATATATTAAAATACTGTTTTTCATACAATATATTTCATTCCCTAATATAATAATTATGTAAGTAAATACCCTCATGGCCCAGATGGGAAAAGTGAGACACACAGCAGGCCTGTGGGATTCACTGGGATTCATTCCAATCCCTAAGAAAGGCAATGTCAAAGAATGTTCAAACTATGCACAATTGCACTCAGCTCACACACTAGCAAATTAATGTTCAAAACTCTCCAAGACAGGCTTCAGCAGTACGTGAACCATGAACTTCCAGATGTTCTAACTGGATTTAGAAAAGGCAGAGGAACCAGAGATCAAATTGCCAACATCTGCTGGATCATCGAAAAAGCAAGAGAGTTCCAGAAAAACATCTGCTTTATTGATTATGCCAAACCCTTTGACTATGTAGATCAATACAAACTTTGGGAAAGTCTTTAAGAGATGGGAATACCAGACCACCTTGCCTGCCTCCTGGGAAGTGTGTATGCAGGTCAAGAAGCACCAGTTAGAACCAGACATGGAACAACAGACTGGTCCAAATTGGGAAAGAAGTACGTCAAGGCTGTATATCGTCATCCTGCCTATTAAACTAATACACAGAGTACACCACGAGAAACACTGGCTGGAAGAAGCACAAGCTGGAATCAAGATTTCTGGGAGAAATATCAATAACCTCAGATATGTAGTGATACCACCCTTATGGCAGAAAGTGAAGAGGAACTAAAGAGGCTTTTGATGAAAATTAAAGAGGAGAGTGAAAATGCTGGCTTAAAATTCAACATTGAAAAAAACAAAGATCATGGCATCTGGTCCCATCATTTCATGGCAAATAAATGGGGAAATAATGGAAACGGTGACAGACTTTATTTTTTGGGCTCCAAAATCACTGAAGATGGTGACTGCAGCCATGAAATTAAAAGATGCTTGCTCCTTGGAAGAAAAGCTATGACCAACCTAGTGAAAGTGAAGTCGCTCAGTCGTGTCCAGACTCTTTGTGAACCCGTGGACTGTAGCCTACCAGGCTCTTCCATCCATGGGATTTTCCAGGCAAGCCATTTCCTTCTCCAGGAGATGTTCCCAACCCAGGGACTGAACCTGGGTCTCCCGCGTTGTAGGCAGACGCTTTACCATCTGAGTCACCAGGGAAGTCCATAGCATATTAAAAGCAGGGACATTACTTTGCCAACAAAGGTCCATCTAGTCAAAGCTAGGGTTTTTCCAGTAGTCATGTATGGATGTGAGAGTTGGATTACAAAGAAAGCTAAGCACCTAAGAATTGATGCTTTTGAACTATGGTGTTGGAGAAGACTCTAGAGTCCCTTGGACAGAAAGGAGATCAAATCAGTCAATCCTACAGGAAATCAGAATATTCATTGGGAGGACTGATGCTGAAGCTTAAACTCAATACTTTGGCCACTTGATTCGAAGAACTGACTCATTTGAAAAGACCCTGAGGAAAGATTGAAGGCAGGAGGAGAAGGGGATGACAGAGGATGAGATTGTTGGACGGCATCACCCACTCAGTGGACATGAATTTGAGCAAGTTCTGGGAGTTGATGATGGACAAGGAAGCCTGGTATGCTACAGTCCATGGCGTCACAAAGAGTTGGACATGACTGACTGACTGAACTGAACTGATATAAATCTTAGTTATTCAGATATTCTTTTCAACTCAATTCACCAATAGACTTTCAGTATCCTTAATATACATTTCAGTTCCATGACAATCTCAAAAAACAATTTAGGAGTCTCATAATATCCCCAATTATCTCTGTGAAATTGCCCCCAGTTCTGTTCCACATGGGTCAATGAAGTTACACAAAGAAAATACTATGGAGACTACTGATATGTTTGGTCTCTGTTGTATTGATTCTTACTGTTAAAATGTATTGACACCAGAACCAAGTTCAATTTCAGAAGAGAAATTTAATGGATTTTATCATATAATGGTGATTGAGAGAATCATTTGGATGTATTGGTAACATAAAAAGGATATGCTTCATTTACAGAAAAACTCAAATGCATGGATAAAAACAATAATGGGGATAATATTAAAATAGCATCTAACTTCTTTCAGGGATTTTAGGCACTATCAAACCATCCTACTAACTCTGATAAGCTCTCACCACAAGGCTTATGTAGCAAGCTACCCTCTTACTTCTTATTGTTCTTTACTGGGTTTCTCCATGTCATAACCCTAGGCATTATCAAGCTTCTCATTGGCTGTGATTTTGTTTTTTATTATTACTAGACTTACAAAAACTATATAAATTTCCAGATATCAAAGAGTTATAAAATTGCTGATACCTATGAGATATCTGCGCCTAAGCATTGTATCTATAATACATATCATTCTAGATTTATATCTAATGTTAGGCTATAAGCAGAGATCATGCTAATAAATGATTTTTAATTAGAGTAAGCTTCTCTTTTAAACACAGGGCTTTTGTCCAAAAGAAAAAATTAAGAGTGTAGGGAGGGATGCATGAAGTAAGAGAGGAAACACCAATTATCCAGTTTAGATAGAAAATAAGAAATAACAGAAACTTCATAGAGTACCAGTTCTAGAGTTGTACATTTTAGCATCTTGATGGTCTGTCCTTTGTGTGTGAGTATGTGTTAAATGAATACCAAATGGTAAGTCCTTTCAAGAAAACAGTCAGAATGTTATATGTCAGTTGAACTTATTCACTTAATTATGTTGGACTCTTTGCAGCCCCATGGACTACACCTGCCAGGGTTATAATTTCTGCCCATGAAATTTTCCAGGCAAGAATACTGGGGTGGGGTGCCATTTACTTCTCCAGGGGATCTTCTCAACCCAGGGATCAAACCCCCAACTCTTGCATCTCCTGCATCGGCAGGTGGATTCTTTACCACTAGATGACCTGGGAAGTCCTTATATGTTGGTAAAAAATTTTTAAAAAACAGTGATTATTATTGAAAGATCTTTGAAAAATAGAAAAATTATATAGATATTATTTTATAATATCTTCAATTGTCTATATATGAAAATAATGAACCTAATTTCAAAACTTTCAAAATTATGTATATTATTACAAGTGTCATATTAAAATGCATATATTTAATTTAACTTGTTACTTAAATGTGTCCTATATTGATACCTATGTAGAATAATCTATGATTATAACTTTTTGTTATAAATTTTTATATAATATGAATACTGCCAATGTCTGCAGTCAATCTATTGACACTCTTGAGTTTTGGATTTTTTTTTCCTCTGGTTAGTTGTTTTTGAGAATTTTTTCATTGGAAGCATTTTGAATATAGTTAAATCTAAGTAATTGTCACTATTTTGCTTTGTTTCCTTCTCAATGATCCTCTTAAAGGACTTAAAATGAATGTACTGATTATTTAAAGTTTAAAACATAATTGTTTCTTTTAATCACTGATTTCAAAAATTTTGAAATTAACATTATCAAGCCCTACATTAACAGGGAGAGGAATATCCATCACAGATATAAGAAACAGTAGAATGGTAACTAATCAAAGTAGAAAAAGTGAACAATGTATATTTCATCATTTGGTAAACATCACAGGAGTACTTGTTATACATAAGAGTGATTAATGGATGCTAAAACCAGTGGGTAAAAGTTTATGAGGTATAGGATATTAGAAAATACTGGAATATCACTTCACAAAATATTAGTCAAATACCAAAAAGAAAATAGTGAATGTATATTGAAGAAAAGGAATGGGCAGTGACTAGATTAGGTAATGAAAGTTAACATACAAGTAGTGGGACCAATGACATCATGCGTCACATGATGCAGTACACTGAGAGGAGGCTTGCGTCATTCCTGTGGCATTCCTGCCAAGAAAGCACGGCCTGAGTCTGTGACGCGAAAGACAAGGCAAGATTTAGGGATGAATCAAAGAAAATTGGTGAGATCTGATAGCTAGGTGCAACACGTACTTTTAGACAGAATCTTGGAAAGAAAGGAAAAAAAGACACTGCTGGGATAATTGGTAAAATATGAGTGATATCATTATATCAGTGCTGATTTCTTAGTTGGGGAACTTTATGAAGGCAATATAGAGAAATTTTACTTGGGGGGGAAAGAGAGAATAAATGCAGTAGTGTGTTAGTTTGAGACTCTAGAACATAGTATTACTTTGGCAGGAGGATTTTTTGTACTTTGGAATACTTTGTACTTAGAACTCAGAAGTTTTCTGTACCATCTGGCAAATTGCATGCATATTTTAAGCTATTTCAAAACATAGACAAAAAGAAGCATATTAAAAACAATAAACAAAAATAATGAAAAATTCAATTCATTCTGTCCTGACACTTACACAATAAGATTATACCATTATTGATCTGGATACTTGGCAAATAGACTATCTTTGAACTTCGTTTCATATTTTTATCTTCCCCATGTAGAAGAAAAGGATGTAATTATCTGCTACATATGTAACACTCTTCAGCATTTGGCTCCAACACATACTGATTAGCTGGAAGGTCCACTGGAATTTAAGGAAGATTCAGGTCATTTCTCCCAAGATAAAACTCAGTAAAATGAGGCTGACTGAAGCTCAGTAGCTGAGTTCATTTGTTTATCAAATATTGGCTGACTGATGCCTGACCTCTTGGAACTAGCTGAGTCCCCTGGCTGACTGGTTGGCTGAACTCCTGGTCTCTCTCGCCTCAACCCACCCCAGCAACTCCTGTTTCTGCCTTTGCTCGTTTTGCTGGTTGGCTGCCCTCCCTAAGGCTGCAGAGATGTTGCCAAAAGATTGAGAGTACTGGTAAGATAATAAAATTGACTCAATACAGGCAGAGACCTCAGACAAAAACAAGAAAATCCCAAGTAGAAAAGCATTACTGGACACTGAAATGTCTAGCAGTAAATCATCTTGATTATTTAAATTAGTTGACCATGTTTCAATTTCTATGAAGTGGGAGAGCAGTGGCATAATTTCATATATAAATCTTTTGGGGCCAATGACTTTATTGCTTTAAATCTAGTAGTAAATTAACAAAATGTAGTAAGAGTAGAATAGAGAGGTAAGAAAAGATTCAAAATGTAATAAGCAGTTTGTAGGTCTAGACACTATGCTAGACTTCTGACATGGTCTTAACCTTAGATCTACTTTATACAGTGAGGGGACTAAAGGCTGTAAGAAAAGAATCCAAATTGTACTCTGGGTATGACAGACTGCATACAGACATATAACTTGGCAAACTGAACTCTCTTGAAAAAATCTATTTATGATACAATTCATACTGGACCAATGTGTTCCTACCAGTCCCAGTCAACTCTACCACATTTACCTTCCAAGCTGAATGAACAATTATAAATACCTTCTACTGAATCTACTTCATGAAATTCTCAATATTGTATACAATCCTTAAGTTATTCAACATTGTATGACTACACTGATGTGTTTGTGATGGGAGGAGAATCAAGGCATTCCACATAATTACTGCACTACTACCCTGCCTAAATAGGCATTTCACATTTTCTCTGACTTAAACATTTATGTAGTTGCTTATCTGCTGGAAGTACAGGTTAATGTGATTTAAAAAAAAAAATGACAGTGTAATTGATCATTCTTTCCTAATGACACATGCATTTTAACAAGTTTATTGAAAAACTCAAAAACACTGCAGTCCTTATAAGCTTTGCAATCAATTCTAAGCACTTAGGTTCATATGAATTGCAAAGGACATTGTTTTCAGACAAGGAGTCTCCTTAAATCAAAATACGTCAGCCATATTAGCTACTTTCATGGAAAAACAATCCAAAACTTTTTTGGCAAACTGGCTCATCAGGATGACAAAGAGAAAGTCTTCTGAAATAGACTATGAGAGTCAGGAAACTCCTTTGAAGTCATAAATTTATATGTTAAGATTATAACAAATCTGTACTATATCTCCATTAAAATTATTTACGCTTTTGTAAAACTAACACTCAAAAATATTTGTCATCGTTACCTAGTGCTCCTCCTCACCTACCACACACTTGCCACCAGTTAAGTTCACACTCCACATTGAGAGGAGGAGCTTTCTACACCAAAAGGACAGTTAAAATAATTAGGAAATATTTGTAGAGCTAATGTGATATAGCATCTACTCAATCACATTATCTAAGGGACATCCTTTCTGCTTCTGCATAAAGCTTTCCTTTTTCACTGATTTTTGCTCAGAAGGCCATAATATTTGACTGTACATGTGTGTTATGTGTGCATATGTTTCTCTCCCAGTAATGAATTTGACTTGATCCAACCAATTTCTCTAGACAATTCCATTTTTCAACAGAATATTTGTCAGACCAAGAGAAAGCCAAATAATTCAGTTTGTTATAAAGCAGAAAAAATAATCTGTATCCATCAGTATGATGGTGTTCTAAGTACTAAATGTCCTGAGAATTAAGAATGGTTTACTTCTCCAATTTTGTAGAAAATTTGCTTTTTGTTATTATTAATAAACACTGGATGAAGTAACTGCTATATTAATCAATCAATAGGTCTGAGTGTAAGTCTAATCCAAATCACAGAAAATAGATCAGCTGAAATAGCAAATTCAGAAAATTAAAACTGCAGCTTTGAGTACTGCCTAGGTGTATGACTGTTCCATACACATCCAGCTATTTTCAACAACCAGTTGCAAAAACTATTAGCATAAGAAACTGACCCAGGAGAAATAAAGTGATATTATTATATAGTCCAAGAAGTTAAAAGATACAACATTCCACATAAACCATTCCCCAATGTCTTAATTGTTGGAAAACAAATGTCATTCTTAAGTTAGCACAGTGTTTGCTAAAGTTATCAGTCAACATTATTCAATGTAATCCCTGTGTGTGTTCATTCAGTGGTATCTGACTTTTAGCAACCTCACGGACTGTAGCGTGCCAGGCCCCTCTGTCCATGGAATTTTCCAGGCCAGAATACCATGGTGGGTTGCCATTCTCTTCTCTACAGGATCTTCCTGACCCAGGGATTGAACCTGGGTCTCCCAAACTGCAGGCAGATTCATTACTCTCTGAGCCACCAGGGAAGCCCCTAGAGTCATTCTCAAAAAAGGATACTGAATATTTTGGACAGTTAATACTTAAAACTGAGCAGTGTGGCCAGCTTATGGGAATAACTTGTGAGAAGGATAGAAGACCCCTTTCTATCCTGTCTAAGAAAGCTCTAGTACAGAACTATTTAAATCAATTACAACTGTGATATGAGTACAGGCAGATATGGGTAAAATTATCCGAGTCACATTGTATTATAAAAATGCTATATGAGATCTATATTGGGTCATCACTCTAAAATTTCCCTAATAATTTATAGAAACAGTAATGAGTAGACTATCTATAGAAATGTTTTGCTCTCAATGGAAATGGGGAAGAGGTGTTTGTTTGAAAGATTATTAGAAATACCTGACTGTAACCAAATCAGTTTGCAAAAGGTCTCGGTAAAGATGAAAGAAAGAACACAGTGGCAGGAGCAACATATTCACCGAAGCAAGAAAGATTTTATTCGAGAAAGAGAAATTAAAAGTCAATGGCAGTCAGTAATTACTAAATAGATTTTTCTAACTGAGCTCAATGTTAGTCATGTGATATTTGATACAATCTATCTACATTACTTTGATTTCCAAACTTAATGTTATTCAATGTTCAGCTATTTTGTGGAATACTATGAAAGGGAAATATGTGTTAGATACTCTTATGTCATTTCCTGATTTCACATCTGATTTGCTAGTATTATTTTGATTACATTCTTTGAAGAGAATCAAAAGCCTGAGGCATTCTGTCTTTTTTTTTTTTTAATTAGTGAAACACTTGGTAAGTCCAGTGAAGTTTCTTATGATGTTGCTTACTTAGCCAAGATATTTATTGGAATGAGAAACTTGGATGTCCATGATCAAAATATATGGAATGACACCAGTGAAAGGCAGAAAAGTACAACAGTATAAGTCATATTTCAAGTACAAAGTACAGTTTAACCTAGTTGCTGGCAAAATAGGATACATGATCAATTTATTTTAGAAATAAATATATTTCATTATTGAAATTCTGTGGTGTAAGTGAATCCAGAAACTTGTAAGATGTTCTTCACAGCTCATTTCCTCTACTTATCATTCAGCAAGTTTTCACCAAGTTGATGGGCAAGTAGCTGATTAAAACTCAAGACATATAAGATATGTATATACTCACAGGTTTGCAATGCTAAGGATAAAACATTTAGTTCTATAAGACTTTCATAATGGCAAAAAAGCCTTCCTGGATTTATGAGCCCCTAACTGAAGCACTTTATAGAAAATGAATACCTATAAGAATGAGGGGTTTGGTTTTTGTCAACAGATAAATAAAAGAACAAAATATATTCACTTAGTCTGGAGTTCAGTATAAACTTAGGCACTGAGAGTATTATCTTGGGTCACAAAAGGGATTTTAGGAACTTCATAAAAGAGGTTCAGGTGCAACAGAGTGTATCTGAATGTGAAGAGAATTACAAGTATTGTGGGACAGTAGGTGGTATTCCAGAAATGTAACTCAAGTAGCCAAAAATGTATTTTAATATTTTTAATAGCCCTAGGCTTTGTAATAAATTTTTGTAAGGTAAGAAGGTCTTTCAAAATATATCTATGAAACTTTGCTCTTTAAAAATCAGTCACTGTAATATAATATTGAATGGCTGTGCACTATAAGTGGTAGAGTTTCAAATTAATTGATTATATTTTGTGACATTTGGGGAAGATATTTTCAGCTATTAGCAGTGTAAAATGTTGCCTACTCTGTCTCTCATTATCACATTTCATCAAAAAATGCAAAATGGATATTTATATTAATGTCACAATCAAAATAACAATTTTTAGAACCTCTTTAGAATGTAAATACCAAATTAAACAGTTCGAGGTATAAAGAGTTAATATTTCTATGTAAAAATAAAATTATCTCAACATTCTAAAAGAAATCTTTTGGAGAATTTCTATAACATTACTCAGAGCAGAAAGATGCAATCTTTGGTAATGCACTGAAATTTCTATTACTTATTACTCGTACATAAAATAAGAATTAAAAGAGTGTTTCATAGTCATAAAAATACTTTGTAAACACAAACCAATCTGAAAAGTAATTGTTCTTTTTTAAAATTATATTTTCAAATCATTTTTCAATTTAAAAACGTGTATTTAATCTACCTAAGCTAAAACTCCTAATATTTATTTAGTTAAAAATTTAAATAAATATTCAAGTTCTAACACATGAATTAACTCAAAATCAATTTATGCATACTTAATACTGATGTATAGATTAACATCTAGCCACAACTGCTTGATTTCAAAGACCTTAAAAGCTATATCTATTTATAAAACCATAAAACAAGATTGTTTGGTATGGGTTTACACTGTTCCTAGTGAAAATAAAAATCATAAAATATCAATAAGTAGAGATTATGAACATGATGGCAATATCATCACAACACAGTATTCTTATATAAAGCTTTATAAAACCACCAGAAATTTTATCTTGCTTTCTTTTTAACGAAAATGACAGCTCTTTTTCCTATTTATAGAGTTTTTTGGTCATCTATATTCTTTTCTCCTAATAAAACTTATTTTGGTTTGACTTTGTAGGACTTAGAAAGACTATGAAAAGCAACAAATGTGAGTCAGTTAAACTGAGGTAGATAAACCTAGAGCCTGTTATACAGAGTGAAGTCAGAAAGAGAAAAACAAATTTTCTATTATTAATGCATATATATGGAAGATAGAAAAATGGTACTGATGAAGTTATTTGTTTATTTATTTTTCTAATTTCTTTAATTGGAGGTTAATTACTTTACAATATTGTATTGGTTTTGCCATACATCAACATGAATCCACTACAGGTATACACGTGTTCCCCATCCTGAACCCCCTTCCTCCTCCCTGCCTGTACCATCCCTCTGGGTCATCTTATACTAACACATATATATGGAATTTAGAAAGATGGTAATGATAATCCTGTATGCAAGACAGCAAAAGAGACACAGATGTATAGAACAGTCTTTTGGACTCTGTGGGAGAGGGCAAGGGTGGGATAATTTGGGAGAATGGCATTGAAACATGTATAATATCATATATGAAATGAATCGCCAGTCTAGGTTCGATGCATGATACTGGAAGTTATTTTTTTTAATTTAAATTTATTTATTTTCATTGGAGGCTAATTACTTTACAATATTGCATTGGTTCTGCCACACATCAACATGAATCCACCACGGGCATACACGTGTTCCCCATCCTGAAGTTATTTTTAGGGCAGGAATAGGGACACAGATGTAGAGAAAAGACTGTGGACACACTGGGGAAAGAGAGTGGGATGAACTGAAAAAGTAGCACTGAGATATATACTCTGCCATGTGTAAAACGGAGCTCTAGAGGGAAGCGGCTATAACACAGGGAGCCCAGCTTGGCACACTCTGATGCCCTAGAGGCGTGATGGGTTGGTTGGGGGTGGGGGGCAGTAGCAAGAGGGAGGGGATATATGTATCTTTGTGACTGATTCGTGTTGTTCTATGGCAGAAACCAACACAACATTGTAAAGTAATTATCCTTCATTTTAGAAAAAAAATTTTAAATAGTGTTACTTGGGGAAACAAGCCTTTGTTATCTCAGCATGTATTTGTCCATTGGAGTATCTTTGAAGCAGTAAAATGGGGTGCTATTGCCTTTTTCTAAAGACAGGTATGCTAGAAATACATATGCCGAACAGTGAATTCTTTATTTTTTCTTTAAAATTAGTAGTCCAACTGATTACTTTTTCTAGTGAACTGAAAACTACCTGACTTATGGCTCCAATTATGGCCAGTTTTAAATAAACAATTTATTGACTACACGGAATATCTAGAGCTGAATCAGTGGAAGCCACTACGTGGTAAGATCAGTGTGTGGAGATACGTATTCTCTTCAGTTTTGTTTGATTTCTCATTAAGTTAATGAGATTCTAACAGTTCCACGACTCAGACTTGATAATTACATAGTATAACAGAGTTTTGTTTTGCTTTGCTTTGTTTTGTGACCTCAGGTACTTAGTAGTCATAACTATTGAAATTTATAAAATCACAATTCATGTCTTCATAGGATAAAGTAAGAACACAGTGTCTCAAGAAAATGTACTTGCTGTCACAGCTTAGATCAGCTTAGAAAGCAATGATGAACATGGCTCTATGCAGGTGTCATTCAAGCAATTTGAAAACAGAATTAGTCTCTGCATCCTAAGCACCATTCATTCATTCATTCACTTATTCATTCTGTCCTTTATTCAGCAGGTACACTGTTCAGAGCTACTAAGTGCCTGGTTTTATACTAGGCAATATGTTTACAACAGTGGATATAGGTAACTGTCTCTGCCATCCAGGCACTTACAGTCTAATAAGCAAAAGGATGTTAAAGAAATAATGCTGCAGATAAGTATACCATTGCAATTGTAAGCAAGACTGTAGGGAAAAACATTGGCTGCTATGAAAGAATATAGACAGGGAACCTAAACAACATGCTTATTCTTCTTCAGCTAATGATTCAAGTCCCTCCTAGCTCAGTCAGTAAAGAATCTGCCTGCAATGCAGGAGACTTGGGTTCAATTCTTGGGTCGGGAAGATCCCTTGGAGCCAAATGGCAACCCACTCCAGTATTCTTGCCTGGAGAATCCCATGGACAGAGGAGCCTGGTGGACTACAGTTCGTGGGATCACAAGAGTCAGACATGACTGAGTGACTTTCACTGCTGCTCACTAATAATTCAAGGAAGGCCACCCTAAGGAAATAGCATTTAAGTGAGGCTATGACAGAAAAGTAGAAGGTAATCAGAAAACAGCAGAGGATGAAGAACTTCACTGAAAGAGTAACTTAAGAAAAAGCTCTGGAGCATGAAGAGGTAGCAATTGTTAAGCAACCTCAGCAAGATGAGTGGTCTACTCACACTGGTACTGTAGGTTGGCAGTAAAGCAGAAAAGTCAACTTAGAGAGAAAGGGAAAAAGAAATAAGGAGCGAGCGTTAAATTTTGCACAATCCTGTATGACCTATTAGAGATTTTGAGTCAAAAGTTACTACTGCCAGATTTTCAGAGGGGATGAAGATATGTACATTTGGAATAAATTATTCTGGTTGTTCTGTAGAGAATGGAATATAGACAGAGATCGTGAAGCAGAAGAGAGACTAATTAGTAAGCTCTGTGGTACTCAGGCTATAAGTCATAATGGCTGAGACTAACAAGGCCAGCAAAAAGAAGGAATTTTGAGACACATTATATGTGCAGACTTATTTGGATTTGCTAACATAATAGACATGAGGACCAAGAGGAAATGGGAGCCAAGATCAAACCCATACCAGAATAAATGAAGTTGTCTGTTAAAATAGGAGGCAATGAAGGAGAAGCATATCTGAGGTAGAAAATTAACACTGATTTTTTGACATGCTCAGATTTAGACTGCAATGGGTTGAATGTTTGTATCTCCCCAGAATTCATATGTTGACATCCTAATCCCCAGCATGATGCTATTAGGAAGTGGGACCTTTGGGAGCTAATCAGGTGTATGAAAGTAGAGCCCTTTTGTATGAGACTAGTGCCCTCAATCCATCCACCTGCAATGTGGGAGACCTGGGTTCGATCCCTAGGTTGGGAAGATCCCCTGGAGGAGGGCATGGCACTCCAGTATTCTTGCCTGGAGAATCCCCACGGACAGCGGAGCCTGTCAGGCTACAGTCCATTGGGTCGCAAAGAGTTGGACATAACTGAGTGACTAAGCACAGCACACTCACAATACAGCACCTTCAAAAAGGGACCCCAGAGAGCTCTCTCAGCCCCTCAGCCAAGTGAGAATACAAGAAGACAGTAGTCTGCAGTACAGAAAAGGATCTTGTAAGTGATTCCTACAAGAATATGAGTAATGACGGAGAGAAAACACAACATGATTTAGCTAATAAAGAAGCTGCATTGTGAGCAATGTCTCCTTAGGGTGAGGACGATTTGATTGAGGAAGGAGCTAGCAAGGAGATGAACAAGAGTTCAAAAATACAGGGAACAGAAGAGGGAGGGTCACTGTTGGAGAAAGGTCCTGAAGACATATTCAAAGTTGAGGTTGAGAAACCAACTTGTGAAAGAGAAAGGAACCATCTTCCTCTGCATCAGAAAGGAACAAAAAGAGAGAAACTGGAGGTCTTAGAGTGAGTTCACATCCAGTGGAAATTGTTTCCTTCTTCTGAAACAAGAATATTTGATGTAGGAATGTAGCCATAAAAGGGCTCCTGTTGGGAATAGGTGGGATTTTTAACGGACGGTATAGGAAATGCAAAGTAAAATAACCATCAGTCATCACTTAGGGAAAAAATGGGGCTGGAAACTTATATTAAAAATCAGTCAGATCAATCTAGTTAACTCTTTCCAATATTCTCAAGTGAAAGTGAAAGTTGCATAGTCGTGTCTGACTCTTTGCCATCCCATGGACTGTAGCCCACCAGGCTTCTCTGTACTTGGAATTCTCCAGGCAAGAGTACTGGAGTGGGTTGCCATTTCCTTCTCCAACCAATATTCTCAATGTTCTCCATAAAATCTCTGAAAGATACAATGTTGTTCAGCATTTGATTATTTCAATGTTTATTCAAGGTTTGATGTTCACTTTTATAGGTGAAGATTTTTCAAGACTTATTTCTCATTTTTAGAGCACATTTAGATTCACAGCATACTGAGTGGAAGGTACAGTGATTTCCCCCTATTATATTCCCTTCCTTTCCATAAGCACTGCCTTCACCATCAAAACATGTTCACACTAAGGGGGATTCATGTCATTATAAATGTGCTCAAGTGCACATAATGTACATCAAGAGCAAAACAATAAAAGCTGAAGACTGAGTGATAATGATATGTCAATGTAAGCACATTAATTGTAACAAAGCTTCCAGCTTTTTAAAGATAAATTACTTCTAAAGCACTCTCTCACTGACATATGATGGGAATATGCCTCTACCCCCAACCCCATCCTAGACCACCTGAACCAGTAGCCTCAGGTCAAAGAGCCTGAGAAATACCAAATGCATCTTTGATCAGATCATCATGAGAAAGGCATTTTATCCCAACAGGATTTTGTAAAAGAGATCCAAACTTTGTTGCCACATATCTTAAAATGTCTAGAAAGGACAGAATCATAAGACTGAAAGTGTTTCCTGTGGTAATAAATTCTCAATTACAATCAAAGTATAAAGGGAAAATTCAATACACCATAACAGTCACTGCTACAGGCAGCTTATGAAGCTTTTTTTTTTTTTTTTTCAAATAGTAGACAGAGTTCAGTCTTCACTCTAGACTTCACTCTAGACTTCCTTCTTTACATTGGGCTCTGGCACAAATTTAGAGCAGTTTTACCCTGTGGCCAGGTATGTGCTGTAGTCATAGCAATTGCTTTATGCTAAGTGAGATTAGTCAGGCAAAGAAAAGAACAGTGTGATATCACTTGCGGAGTTGGAAACAGCCCAATCTGTAAAAAGAGTAAAATGGTGGCTATCAGGGCTGGGGGTGAGGGGATAGGACCAATTTTAAGGGTACAAACTTGCAAGGAGTAGGAAGTCCCAGAGATGCAAAGCACAGTACAGCAAATATAGATGATAGTATCATTTTATACCAAACTAACAGAATAGTTCTTAATTATTAAAACCACTAAAAAGAAATGATTATTATGTGATGTGAAAATGAAAGTCGCTCAGTCATGGAATTCTCCAGGCCATAATACTGGAGTGGGCAGCCTTCCCCTTCTCTAGGGGCTCTTCCCAACCCAGGAATCACACTCAGGTCTCCTGCATTGCAGGTGGATTCTTTACCAGCTGAGCCACCAGGGAAGCCCAAGAATACTGGAGTGGATAGCCTAACCCTCCTCCAGCGGATCTTCCTGACCCAGGAATCGAACCGGGGTCTCCTGCATTATAGGTAGATTCTTTACCAGCTGAGCTACCAGTGAAGCCCATGTGATGTGAAAGAGGTGCTAATTATCACTATAATGAAATTCTATTACAACATATAAATATGTCCAACTAACATGCAATATACAATGTTATATGTCAAATATATTTCAGTAAAATTCTTTTAATGTTGGGAAGCACATTTATAAACATAATATGTATGGATGTAAGTAAACCAAAGAATTTAAAATATTCTTAATACACCTTCTATTAAGAACATAAAAGGCTTCTGAAATTCCACTTTTTATATATCTGGACTTTGAAAAACTTAAGAACACGGGCCAATATATATATACTTTCTCACATGGTAAAGTGGAATTCACACCCCTACTTCTAGTCTATGACGTTTTTATGGTATTTTTTTCAGCTGTCATGTGCTTCATCAATGAAAATCATTAGCATCTGAAACCACTAGTGTTCACAGGATTTTTCAGCATGATTTCAGGTTATTAAGATACATAAACCTAACTGCGGAACCCATCTACACAAAACCCATTCACCACACTTCAGAATTTTAAAAGATTCTACTTTAAGATGAATAATACAAAATGGAGAGGAAAATATCTAGAAAGTGCAAATAGGAAAAAATAAGCAGTGTGGCTTTGAAGATTTTATTTCATTGAATCCCTTCAAATTCTGAATTTCCATGAAAATGGCTATATTTTTAAATACTAAGTTAATGTAAAATATGCAAATAAAACTGTCTATAGTCCACATTGCACTATTTGAAATATTAATTAGTACTTAGCCAATGGGTATGAGAGGAGGACTACAAAGCAATTCAAAGGAAGAAGTGTCAAGAATGAATTTCATAGAGAAATGGGTACTTGGAGTTCATAGTTCCTTTCTCTGAAAGCCATATTCTCTAGCACCAGGACAGAATTATAACATGCGAGACCTTCCACTCTTTGGGAATAGTGTGGAAAGGAGTGAGAGTCCATTATTCCATCTGTAAGGCATAATTTAAATCCAATATTTCCCCATATTTTCTCTAGTTACCTTAAAACATGCTAAATAAATTAGGCCTTTGGCCATCTAGAATATCTTATGTCAAATGAAAAAATGAGCTGAGGTTCCAGTTTTCCTAACATTTACCACTGTTCCTATGAATCAGCACTTCAAATTCTCAAGGGAGTTTGAAAATGTCCTTTTGATCTTATTCTTTAAAAGCAGTGCCATGCAGAGCCATTTGGGAGGATACGTGAAGAAATAATCAAGAATATTGATCCTGTCTTTATTTAATGCTTGGGGCTGGTGCACTGGGATGAACCAGAGGGATGGTACGGGGAGGGAGGTGGCAGGGGGGTTCAGGATGGGGAACATGTGTACACCTGTGGCGGATTCATGTTGATGTATGGCAAAACCAATACCATATTGTAAAGTTTAAAAAAAATAAAAAATAAGTAAAATAAAATAAGATTTTATATACTCTTTGGCAGAATTTTTCTTCATTCATTCTAATTTTTACACTACACATGAAAGTATCACATCTTGGTTACTGAGGATTTCTTGTTTGTTGGTCTCAGTCTGTTTTGGTATCCCCTTAATTTTGTACCCTAAGTTAGTGCCTCACTTGCTCAGTCTACTACCAGCTCTCTCTAAAAGGTGTAAGGATGCTACTTCAAAGCAATGTATTCCATCTGGCTTCCATTAGATCACGAGTATCAAATTAAAAATAATACGATCATATTAATACTATGTCACCTACCTGTGCCCATGGTTCCTATATATTTTGAAAGTTATCAAAGTCAATAGTGGAGTACATCAAAGTCCACATATTTACCTGCCCTATAACATATCCTATCAAAGTGAAATTCAGTTTTTTTGCAGGAAAACATTCATGGATTTTGATTTATAATCTATGTATAATAAGCACTTGCAGAGTTTGTCTTAAAAACATTTGTATTCTCAGTATTTGATGAAAATCATTGTCATTTTTCCTTTACAGGATAACTGCTGCCTTGACTTAATGTGCATAATTTCTTAATCTAGTAATCATTTTCATTTGACTGTGATTCATTTGGAATTATCCTTCAGTAAACCATACCTGGATCTCTGCTCAACTTTATATTATCATATTAATAATTTATTAACTGATAAGATTCCTAATTATTATTAATCCTATGTTCATCAATTAAATTTTAAATTTTAATTATGATTATTGGCCATACTAAATTTTAACATTTTTATGCATTCATATTTATAAATCTTTCTTCTTTCTGTATTGGGTCTTAGAAAATCCTTTCTCTGTTTCAGTGTATAAATATTCACTTCTATTTTACTCCAGCAGATTTCTAAGTTCAGTTTTTCCATATAAATATTTAACTGATCTGGAATTCAGTTTGGTAAAAGGTGTGAGGTTGTTTCCCATTGGCTCCAGCACCATTTATTCAATTATCCATTCTTTCCTCATGAGTTTGAAATGTCATCTCTATCATACATTAAAATCCCATATATAGTTGTTCTGTTTCTGGGTTTCTCTTCTGTTTCACAGATCTTTCTGTCTAGTCTGGCACAATCCTACTGTATATTATTTTTATGGTTTAAGAGTACATTTTACAATCTGGTGGGGGCATTGCTCTTCTTTAAAAATAAAAGTTCTGGCTGATCATTAAATTTTTTTCCAGATGAAGTTTAGAATCATTTGACAAGTTCCAAAAAAGTCCCACTGGGAATTTGATTAGAAATGTGTGAAGTTTATAGGTTAACTTGGAGAGAATTGACTTCTTCCTCTCCAGAAATCTCTCTCTCATCACTTACTCAAAAGTTTTTTCTATGCCCCTTAGTAAAATCCAGCCATTTCCTTCATATAGGCATGCACAATTCCTGTTAAATTTATAGACATATGTGTGCATAGATGTATATATATAGTCTTCCCTCGTGGCTCAGATGGTAAAGAATTTGCCCACAATGAAGAAACCCTGGGTTCGATCCCTGGGTTGGAAAGATTCCCCAGAGAAGGGAATGTTTACCCACTCCAGTATTCTTGCCTGGAGAATTCCACAGACAGAGGAGCCTGGTGGGCTATGGACTATGGGGTCGCAAAGAGTCAGACACAGCTGAGCGGCTAACACACACATGCACTGTGTATATATGTAGGTATACCTTGTATAGGTATGTGCATGTATATGTTTGTGTATATATATACATATATATATGTATGTATATAGTCATCATCCATTGCATCCTTTGTAACAGACATGCTAAAATGGAAAGAAAACAGCTTCTCCATGGTGTTTATTTCTATTCCTTTTTGAATTAATTTTTAACTGAATTATAGTTGCTTTAAAATGCTGTGTTACTTTCTACTGTACAATAGAGTGAATTGGCTATACATATATATATAGCCCCTCATATTTGGATTTCCTTCCCATTCAGGTCACCTCAGAGCACTGAGTAGAGTTCTCTGTGATAAACACTGGATTCTCATTAGCTATCTATTTTATACATAGCATCAGTAGTGTATATATGTCAATCTCAATCTCACAATTCATCCCATACCTCTCCCCTTTTACCTCTTGGTGTTCACGTTTATTCTCTACGTCTGCAATTCTATTCCTGCTCTGCAAATACATTCATCTGTATCATTTTTCTCAATTCCACATACATGCATTAATATACCTTCTTTGTTTTCCTCTGACTTACTTCACTCAGTATGACAGTCTCTACATCCATCCACATCTCTACAAATGACCCGATTTCATTCCTTTTTCTGACTGAGTAATATCCCATTTGTATATATGTACCACATCTTTGTTATCCATTCCTCTGTTGATGGACATTCAGGGTTGCTTCCATGTCTGTTGTAAACAGTGCTGCAATGAACATTGTGGTGTATGCATCCCTTTGAAATAAGATTTTCTCTAGGTATATGCCCAATAGTGGGACTGCTGGGACAAACAGTAGATCTATTTTTACTTTTTAAAGGAACCACCATACTCTTCTCCATAGTGGCTGTATCAATTTGCATTTCCACCAACAGTGCAAGAAGGTTCCCTTTTCTCCACACTCTCTCCAGCATTGATTGTTTATACACTCTTTTTCTTCATATATATATATATATATCTTTTACTGAAGTATAGTTGACTTACAATGTTTCAAGAGCAGAGCAATGTGGTTCAGTTGTGCAGTACACATTACTTGTGTAAATGAAATTATTTTCCATTATAGATTATTACAAGATATTGATTATAGTTCCCTGTGCTGTACAGTAGACCTTTGTTGCTTGTTGCATATCTACTTTTTTCTTTTTATTTTTTTATTGAAGGATAATTATAGAATTTTGTTGTTTTCTGTCAAACCTCAACATGAAAATCACCATAGGCTTACATATATCCCCTCCCTTTTGAACCTCCCTCCCATCTTCCTCCCCATCACAACCCTCTAGGTTGATACAGAGGCCCTGTTTGAGATTCTTGAGCCATACAACAAATTCCTGTTGGCTATCTATTTTGCATAATGTAATGTAAGTTTCCATCTTACTCTTTCCATACATTTCACCCTCTCCCCAAGTCCATAATTCTATTCTCTACATCTGTTCCTCCATGGTTGCCCTGTTAATAGTACCATTTTTCTAGATTCTGTATATACACATTAGAATACAATATATATCTTTCTCTTTCTGAGTCACTTCACTCTGTATAATACGTTATAGGTTCATCCATCTTATCAGAACTGACTCAGATGCATTCCTTTTTAAAGCTGAGTATATTTCATTGTGTATATGTATCACAATTTCTTTATCCATTCATCTGTCAATGAACATTTAGGTTGCTTCCATGTTCTAGCTATTGTTAATACTGCTACAATAAACAATGGGATACATGTGTCTTTTTCAATTTCGGTTTCCTCAGGGTATATGCGGAGAAGGCAATGGCACCCCACTGCAATACTCTTGCCTGGAAAATCCCATGGACGGAGGAGCCTGGTGGGCTGCATCCATGGTGTTGCTGAGTCAGACACGACTGAGGGACTTCACTTTCACTTTTCACTTTCATGCAATGGAGAAGGAAATGGCAACCCACTCCAGTATTCTTGCCTGGAGAATCCCAGGGATGGCAGAGCCTGTGGGCTGCGGTCAGTGGGGTTGCACAGAGTCGGACACGACTGAAGCGACTTAGCAGCAGCAGCGTATATTACTAGGAGTGGCATGCTGTGTCATATGGTGGTTTTATTCCTAGTTTTTTTAAGGAATCTCCATACCATCTTCCATAGTGGCTGTATCAATTTACATTCCCACCAACAGTGCAAGAGCATTGCATTTCTCCATGCCCTCTCCAGCATTTATTGTTTGTAACCTTTCTGATGATGGCCATTCTGACTGGTGTGAGGTGATATCTCATGGTGGTTTTGATTTGCATTTCTCAAATAATGAGCAGTGTTGAGCCTCTTTTCATGTGTTTGTTAGCCATCTGTATGTCTTCTCTGGAGAAATGTCTGTTTAGGTCTTTTTCCCACTCTTTGATTGAGTTGTTTGTTTTTCTGGCATTAAATTGCGTAAGCCGCTTGTATATTTTAGAAATTAATCCTTTGTCAGTTGTTTCATTTGCTATTATTTTCTCCCATTCTGAGGGCTGTCTTTTCACCTTGCTTATAGTTTTCCTCTAAGAGTTTTATAGGTTCAGGTCTTATATTAAGGTCTTAAATCCACTTGGAGTTTATTTTTGTGTATGGTGTTAGAAGAGATAAGAAAGCCTTCCTCCATGATCAATGCAAAGAAATAGAAGAACAACAGAATGGGAAAGACTAGAGATCTCTTCAAGAAAATTAGAGATACCACAGGAACATTTCATGCAATGATGGGCTCGATAAACGACAGAAATGGTATGGACCTAACAGAAGCAGAAGATGGCAAGAATACACAGAAGAACTGTACAAAAAAGATATTCATGGCCAAGAAAATCACAATGGTGTTATCACTCACCTAGAGCCAGACATCCTGGAATGTGAAGTCAAGTGGGCCTTTGAAAGCATCACTACGAACAGAGCTAGTGGAGGTGATGGGATCCCAGTGGAGCTATTTCAAATCCTGAAAGATGATGCTGTGAAAGTGCTGCACTCAATATGCAAGCAAATTTGGAACACTCAACAGTGCCACAGGACTGGAAAAGGTCAGTTTTCATCTCAATCCCAAAGAAAGGCAATGCCAAAGAATGCTCAAACTACTGCACAATGCACTCATCTCACACACTAGTAAAGTAATGCACAAAATTCTCCAAGCCAGGATTTAGCAATATGTGAACTATGAAATTCCAGATGTTCAAGTTGGTTTTAGAAAAGGCAGAGGAACCAAAGATCAAATTGCCAATATCCGCTGGATCACCGAAAAAGCAAGAGAGTTCCAGAACACCATCTATTTCTGCTTTATTGACTATGCCAAAGCCTTTGACCGTGTGGATCACAATAAACTGTGGAGAATTCTAAAAGAGATGGGAATACCAGACCACCTGACCTTCTTCTTGAGAAACCTATATGTGGGTCAGGAAGCAACAGTTAGAACTGGACATGGACTGT
>SJXQ01002671.1:365213-376174 GCA_006408695.1 Aepyceros melampus
GGAGGGGGTGGTAAGGATTGGGAGTTCATGTACACTCGTGGCTGATTCATGTCAATGTATAGCAAAACGAATACAGTATTGTAAAACAAAACAATTTTAAAAAATAAAAATTAATTAATAAAATAAAATAATAAAATAGAGAACATCTTGATGAAAATGAAAGAGGAAAGTGAAAAATCTGACTTGAAACTCAACATTCAAAATATTAATATCATGGTGTCCAGTCCCATCACTTCATGGCAAACAGAAGGGAAAAAGTGGAAACAGTGACAGATTTACTTTTTTGGGCTCCAAAATCACTGTAAATTGTGACTATAGCCATGAAGTTCAAAGACATTTGCTCCTTGGAAGCAAATTATGACAAACTTATACAGTGCATTAAAAAAGCAGAAATATCACCTTACTGACAAAGATACTTGTAGTCAAAGCTGTGATTTTTCCAGTAATCATGTATGGATGAGAGAGTTGGACCATAAAGAAGGGTGAATGCTGAAGAATTGATGCTTCTGAATTGTGTTGCTGGAGAAGACTTTTGAGAGTCCCTTGGACAGCAAGGAGGTCAAGGATCAGTGAATCCTAAAGGAAATCAGTTCTGAATATTTCCTGGAAGTACTGATGCTGAAGCTCCAATATTTGATGCAAAGCAATGACAGATTGGAAAAGACCTGATGCTGAGACAGATTGAAGTATAAGAAGGGGACGGCAGAGCATGAGATGGTTAGATAGCATCACTGACTCAATGGACATAAATTTGAGCAAACTCCAGGACATAGTGGAGAACAGAGGAACTTGATGTGCCCAGTCCATGGAGTCACAAAGAGTCATTACCACTTAGTGACTGAACAACAAACAACCTATTTTAGATCCTTAAGGGTGGTAAAAAATTTATCTCTTTCCCCCGACACAAAATGTTGATTTAGATTTACATTTTTGGCCAGGGAGGGAATAGTTTCTAAGATTTCAGTTGGCCTCCCCCCATGCCGCTCCTTACTCCAGAGGCCAAGAGACTCATGTGGTTGCTATTCACATTCCAGGTATGTCAGTCCCAACTGAACACTTGGTAACAAGAAAAAGGACAGATACTTGAATCTTACTTAGTATAAGCTGAAATTTAACCATCATTGCATTTATTACCCAGCCATGTATATTCACACACTGAGGGGTCATAAGTCCAAATTTATGCCTATATTTACCAATATCCACTCAGACACTGTGTCCAGTATTCCTTGAAATATTGAGATATTCCTTTTATTTCAGTTAATAGCAAGATGGTCCTTTGGAAAAGGACTACAGAATTATATTAATAGTATATACTTGATGTGGTATCATATACTTTTATCCAGGGAACTCAGCCATTTCTTGAATCAGAGGCATCATGGAACTGAAAATTGGCTCATATTTGGAAATGGAGGAAGGAACCATGTCTTTTCATTGAAGCTACCCCTTCATTCTCTTCCTTCTCCACTAATTTCTTATTTTCCTATAGATAGTATTATGTTGTACCCTCACTGAATGTTTCTGTTTTGATCCCCAGAGTCATTATGTTCTATTAGCATCTACACAAATCTCTGAAGGACAGTACTGTTTTACTATACCTCTAACCTTTACAGGCATTATGCTCACTGTGGCCTATGGGTTCTGGTGGCTAAAATTCTTCACCTGACCTGTATTCTTTGGAGGTCCCATCATTCCTATCTTTATTAATAGTTTTAGTTTTGTGATCATTTCTACTCTGAGGCCTTATCTGCAGTGAAAATGCAACACAACGTTTTATAGAAGAAACATGGGAAGTGTATTGCATAAAAAGAAATTGTTTGTTAGGTAAAAATGTACTGTCAAGAAATATCTGAGGCTGTTGATCTATAATCATTGATTTTGGCGTCCTGTAACACATATTTGTTAAATTATTTAATGTTTGATATGTAGTAAATAACTACACATTATGATATCTGTAATACATGAAATAGATATATTTAAAGAAAAAGATCAATGGAAGTTTGACACATACTAAACCAGAGCATAATTGTGGAACTTGTTCAGTTTTCAAGTCTGTGTTCAAATAATACCTTTGTTTCTTAAAAATTATGTAAAAGTTACACCCAATAATTTTAGGACAAAAATAGTTTCTTGAATTAAAAAATATTAACTGATTTGAAGTTTATACATTTTAATTAATTAACGACATACATATTCTGCTAGTCTTTCCTGTTTCTATGCGTTGTATATAAGTTTCATCTCTTTGTCTGGGACATTTCAATTTCTTTTCTTCCCTAACCTTTTAAATAATATCAATTACTTTGGGATAATTCAAGTTCAAAATCACATCTTCTTAAATTAATCACTGCATAGAATTTTAGGTTTCCCTTTTTGTGAAGGAATAATATTGTTAAGGTAAGTTGACTCTTTTCTTACAAAATCTGAGTATAAGATATTATTGATTGCAATTCTTAGTACTGTTTAAACTATTGAAGTAACTATACATTATTTTATAATAAAATATTATTTATAAGTATGTATCTTACCTAAATCCAGGTACAAGTCCTAATGAAGTAATCATATGTTTCATTTTTGCATATAAATAGTATTTTGTGAGTGTTTGTCGCTCAGTCCTGTCCAAGTTTTTGCAACCCCATGGCCTAAAACACACCAGGTTCCTCTGTCCACGGGATTTTCCAGGCAAGATTATTGGAGTGGTTTGTCATTTACTTCTCCAGAGAATCTTCCCAACACAGTGATTGAACAGTGGTTTCCTGCATTGCAGGCAGATTCTTTACCATTTGAGCCACCAGGGAAGCCCAAATAGTATTTTAGAGTCTTTAAAATTGTATTCACTTAGTGGGCATTTAATATGTCTTTATATCTTTTGTTGATATATTTGGTAAATTGATCCTAGAAAGTGAAGACTCAAATGTGACTGACTATGGTTATATTATCAACTATGACAAGTCAATCTTCTACCAGAAATAATTTAATTTTTTTTAATCTTCACTAATGAGTACAGGAAGATTCTGTCACAAAAACATGCCAGAGGATACTGCACTCTCTTGTGATTTTTTTCTTCAAATGATCTAACAGAGTGCCTAATATCTGGAAGTCTTAACTGATTAGTTACCTGTGTATAATGTTGCAACTGTGAGCTATGAACACAAATGTAAAATGTTATTTCTAAAAGTGCTAATTTTAATGAACCACTTTTCAAAGTTCTTAAATATATTTCTTACATATAGCTGTTATGTCAATAATCCCCAGAGTTCAGTTCAGTTCTCAGTCGTGTCTGACTCTTTGCGACCCCATGAATCACAGCACGCCAGGCCTCCCTGTCCATCACCAACACTCTGAGTTCACTCAAACTCATGCCCATTGAGTCAGTGATGCCATCCAGCCATCTCATCCTCTGTCATCCCCTTCTCCTCCTGCCACAATCCCTCCAAGCATCAGAGTATTTTCCAGTGAGTCAACTCTTCGCATGAGGTGGCCAAAGTATTGGAGTTTCAGCTTTAGCATCATTCCTTCCAAAGAACAACCAGGGCTGATCTCCTTTAGAATGGACTGGCTGAAGCTCCTTGCAGTCCAAGGGACTCTCAAGAGTCTTCTCCAACACCACAGTTCAAAACCTCAATTCTTTGGGGCTCAGCCTTCTTCACAGTCCACCTCTCACATCCATACATGACCACGGAAAAACCATAGCCTTGACTAGAAGGACCTTAGTCAGCAAAGTAATGTCTCTGCTTTTGAATATGCTATCTAGGTTGGTCATAACTTTCCTTCCAAGGAGTAAGCGTCTTTTAATTTCATGGCTGCAATCACCATCTGAAGTTATTTTGGAGCCCCCCAAAAATAAAGTCTACTGTTTCCATTGTTTCCCCATCTATTTCCCATGAAGTAATGGGATCAAATACCATGATCTTCATTTTCTGAATGTTGAGCTTTAAGCCAACATTTTCACTCTCCTCTTTCACTTTAATTGTATAAGTAATTATATGGAAACTTGGCCCAAGAAATGATGAATTTGTGTTTCAAAATGTTAAAGGTGTCAGTATTTTTAAATACAAGCATTCAGAAAGTATATTAGTGTAAACTTACCTTGTAGAAAATATGCTATTTTCTGATTCTATGTTATACCTAAGAAAGCTCAAAATGAGGAGCTTAAATGACTGAGGGCAGTCAAGTTATATTTAGCTCTCCTAGCTGATTTCAAACACACACTGATTACAAGAACAACAAAAATAATTCCTGCAATTAAATGGGTTGCCTAACTTAATAAGTATCTGTATACATTTAATGATGAATTCAAGGTTTTAGAATAGATTTCAGAAACCTAAAGGGGAGGCTAAAAATTATGTATTTGCAATCAAGATCTCTTCTAAATGATGAAGAGAAAATAAAATATACCATTTACCTTCTTCTAAATTTCTTTGTTTTACAATGTGCTTTTTGCATAGTTTATATATGTTATGAGTCCACAGCACTGTGCAACTATAATCATATTTTCTATCATTGTTTTGAAAAAATAAACTCTACATAATTTTTGTGAAAAATATTTTCATGAGGAACAGTCAGAGTGAATCAAACAAACATCTTTATGTTGTAGTCATCAAGGATATACATACATATATTAAAAATATACATATATATGAAAGAGAGAGGGATTAAAGGTAACAGGCTAGTTGGACATTTCTCTGTAGTAGGTAGCTTCCTGAAAAAACAAATATATGCAAATCATCATATACATTTGTTGGCTATATTCTTTCATGAGGAAAATAAATTTGGAAGCTGTTTTTAAAGTACACCAAGGAAATGACATGGCGCAGATAGGCCTCTCCTAAAGTAATTTTAAATGACAAAATTTTCAGTGAATGTAGGCTTATTACTATGTTTCTGAGTCTACAATATTATTTTACTGGAATCTTTGGTTTCTGATTTCTCCATGGATTTTGAATTTTATTACCTCCTTGCTAATTTCTTTGTCTGCCTCTATCACTCTCTCCAGGAATGGTAGTCTATTTATGAGTGCTCAGTATTTAGAACTATAGTCTATTTATGAGTGTTCAGTATTGAATCTATTTATCTTTCTCTTGTATATTTGTTCAATTTTTCCAAAAGGAATAAGTTGCATCTTCAGGGATAATATAATAAAAGACACCAAGTGTCATTATCTCCCTTTTGGCACAGCATCTTTCCTACTTTACCAAGAATCAGATTCTTCAAATTAGGATTCAAGATATGAAAGAAAATATCTCCCTGAAATATAAAGTCACAACATTACTAATTGTTAGGAAATTTTTATACTTTTCTTTCTTTAATAGCATAGTTCAGTGAGAAGTCTAAGATAGATCCAGGGTACCATTTTCAATTAGTTTCAACTCAGTAACTCATAGATGAGGTTTGGTTAAATTCACACTTTGACCATTCACCCAGAAAGATATGTAGCCCTGTGTATGTATGACCATGAAGAAATATAAATGGTAGTAATAGATATGTCTTTGGAGGTAACTGTATGACCCAAAAAAGTGATGCAAAGATTGATGGGCAGATTGATGCAAATTAGGCAGAAATTGATAAATAGACATAGTTGAAAGAAAGGAGACAGGAAAAAAAAAATGTGAAAAGGGGGTCTGGGGAGAAACAAAGAAGACTTGGTTGTGGAGGTGCATTTCAGAAGACTTCCATAAAAACCAACAATCTTTCCTTTCCCCCTTATTGGAATCACTTATTTGTTATGCTTTTTTCCTTCTATTTTGGTTAACTGGCTTTGGCTTTTGTTCCCTTCCGAATTGCTCTTGTTAGCTCTGCTGTTCTGCCCCAAAGTGCTTACCCTAGGCTAAGAATTGAACATATCACAATTTCCTGAAATCCCAAGATCCCAGTTTCATCTTTACTCATTTGCAAATATGATCATTCAAGCCAATAGCACTCTCTACAGTTTTTCTAGAATTTTTAAATTGTGACTTTGTTTAAACAGGATATAGTAGAAATAGTGATACACAGTATATATATATTTTAACATATATAGAATGTGAACAGCTAATTAAGATGCTGATTTATTCTGTTCTAATATCTTGAGCTCTTTTTACCTTTAGTTTCAATTTGTTATATTCTCAGAATTGGATTCATGGAGCAATGTAATAAAACGAGAAAATAAATAATAAAACCTTGTGTATCTCAGGATTTATATTCTGAGAAAGATAAAATTTCAATTTAGTGAAAATAGAATTATTTCATAAGTTGCCTTTTTTCAGTTGGCTTTTAGAGAAGCAAAATTTATTAGTAGAAGAGTTGGTACTAGAACTCAGGCAAGTCTGATTCTAAACTTTTACCATTTTGAAATTCTGCTTTCTTACATAAAAACATTCAGTGTTTTCATTTTTTAAGACAATTTGGACAGAAATGCATTATATTTAAAAAATTAAAATAGCACACATATAGTTGGTGTTAATATGATTTATATTTCTTTCCAATTCCTTATTTTTATTTGTCCAGGTATTTGTGTTTTGAAACTGAAATCGAAGCCCATAGATACATAATTGTTTTTATACTTTAACTCATCATTCTACTCTGATGCTTTTTCCTTAAAGTGACAGTTTCTTGAGTCAGTCCTTATTTAATTCATATGATTTCTCTTTGAAATTTGATATAATTTATCATTCTCTTTCAACATGAGCTGTATAAAACAATTATCTCTTGGATTTCCTTCTACCATTTTGAATGTTTATTTTTATTCACTTTTGCATTGTCCTCCTTCTCCATCCATTTAAGCATTATTGTTCTAAAGGGTTTCATGTTTATTTCTGTTTCTCTTTCCTTAGAATCTCTCTCTGAGGGACTTAATCAAGCATTATGTCTTTAATTACCTCTTATATGTTAAATAAATGCTCAAATTGCGTACTGAATAGCTCTATATAGATCTTCTGTATATTTGTCCAAAACTGAACTCAGGTTTCCTAAAAAAACAATAATCATCATTTCCCTTACATTCTCATTGCCTTCTAGGTGAAATTTAAATTCTGCAGTATATCCTGTGAAGTCATTCAAATTGTTTTCCTGCCTTCTTTCCAGATTTCCACTCTTACCATCTCTATTCTTCTTTGTTCCAGTCTTATCACTTCAAGTTCCCTGTATTTTTATATCTCTATGTCTTTGAACCACAGTATTTTCTTCCCTGAAATGTACCACTCTCACCAACTTTTTATCTAATCATCTCATTACTACTCTTATAACAAGAGCTTAAGGTAAACTTCTCTGACCCTGAACCGAATATGTTTATACTTCAAGATTTGAGTTAAAAGTTGATCTTTTCTGCTAAAAGAATAGGCTGGTCTTATATTTATCTTAGGATTATACTACTTTGCTAATATCATGGATTTATAATATGTTACTTATTATGATGTCTTCATCATCTAAAATTGTACTTGGCAGAGTTAGAAACACATAATCATTTTGTGTCTGAATAAAGAGATCAATGAATACTGTCTTATTTTCACTAATCAGAAATTTCTTATTCAGAAATCAAACTAGTATTTTATATACTAGTTTGCATTTTATGTTAATATAAATTTATTTATTTTAATTGGAGGCTAATTACAATATTGTATTGGTTTTGCGATACATCAACATGAATCCGCCACAGATGCACATGTGTTCCCCATCCTGAACCCCCGTCCCACCTTCCTCCCCATACCATTCTTCTGGGTCATCCCAGTGCACAAGCCCTGAGCAAAAGAGACACAGAAATCAGTATAATTTTCAAAGTACTGGCAGAAAGAAATGTTAAAAAATGATCATTTTGATTTTAAACTTACATTGTTGATTGCTCTTCAAAATTCTGTTGAGTTGTACCCCCTAACCGACTAGAGTACATTCCTTGTAAACAAATCCGTGTGTGTATTATTTGCACCAATATATATTGAAAAATCCATTGGGAAGTTTCTGAAATCAAAATCAGAGGCTTCATGAGCTCATCGTTCAGACATTTTAGTTGTAATGGTACAATTACTTTTAGCTTGGCCATGTTTTAGAAATAGGAAATGAGCAACCTAATAACACATATCTTTGTATGCTCAGATATTCTTCCTAAGAAAAATATGACTTTATTTACAATAATACTTATGTTTTATTTACTGTTATTTTCAGTAGTTTGGTGGACACTCTGAGAGCTGTTAGAGCAGATAGTCTAGTGGAATTCTAGTAATTAGTGCTTAGTAAGGAATGTACAGATGTGAGAATTGGACTGTGAAGAAGGCTGAGTGACGAAGAATTGATGCTTTTCAACTGTGGTGTTGGAGAAGACTCTTGAGAGTTCCTTGGACTGCAAGGAGATTCAATCAGTCCATTCTGAAGGAGATCAACCCTGGGATTTCTTTGGAAGGAATGATGCTAAAGCTGAAGCTCCAGTACTTTGGCCACCTCATGCGAAGAGTTGACTTATTGGAAAAGACTCTGATGCTGGGAGGGATTGGGGGCAGGAGGAGAAGGGGACGACAGATGGCTGGATGGCATCACTAACTCGATGGACGCGAGTCTGAGTGAACTCCGGGAGTTGGTGATGGACAGGGAGGCCTGGTGTGCTGCGATTCATGGGGTCGCAAAGAGTCGAACACGGCTGAGCGGCTGAACTGAACTGAACCGAAGGAATGTACTCCTCTATTTCCAGTCTATGGTGGAGAAACATTCTTGGGACAGGCTATAACAAAAGAAATTAATCAAAGTCATCACTTTGAGGCCTGGTGTGCTGCGATTCATGGGGTCGCAAAGAGTCGAACACGGCTGAGCGGCTGAACTGAACTGAACCGAAGGAATGTACTCCTCTATTTCCAGTCTATGGTGGAGAAACATTCTTGGGACAGGCTATAACAAAAGAAATTAATCAAAGTCATCACTTACATAGATATCAGAAGAAAGATGGTAAGCAACTGTGTTCTATTTTTCCACTGAGTGCTAGAAAAGATTAATTTATAGCATTAAGCATTTGAGGTCATCATAAGGAAGCAGTTTATCAATCTGTATAATAATTATAACAAAAAAGTATGGTATAGATAGAAATATTGGTGTTTTTAAAAATTGAGTTATCTTAACAATAGCCTTTCAGTTTACTAAATGAATAGATTAAATAAGCATTTTAATATTTTAAATGAATGATTCAGCATTCATAGACTTCTACATTTAGGCTTGCAATTAAGTATTGCATATACAGTGCCATCAAGCTTTTAGGCTAACTGTTCTCTTTTCTAGCCATGATGAATTACTGTTATTTCTATGAAATGAATAGTTCAATTATATTTCAGATCCTTGCATCATAAACTTTTTATTGTGTTTGTATAGAACAACATTG
The DNA here is from genome assembly GCA_006408695.1 of Aepyceros melampus. Taxonomy (NCBI): domain Eukaryota; kingdom Metazoa; phylum Chordata; class Mammalia; order Artiodactyla; family Bovidae; genus Aepyceros; species Aepyceros melampus. The sequence goes on from SJXQ01002671.1 coordinate 374,542, forward strand.
TTTTGGGCAATTGGCTACTCATCTTGAATAAAAGAAACCCAAGTTTTAGTAAAACTTTTGTCACAGAACCTGCAAGTTTTTCTGGCTTTTTGTCAGCATCTATAATAAAATAAAAATGAACTATATAATTATTAATTTCTTTTTTAACATTAGGATTCTAATGTATGTAAATAAATTTCCCCACCTACTAGCAGTTTTTTAAAAAAGCCTCTCAATAACCTACACTTCAAAGTATTTAAGAGTAAGAAATGTGTATCTCATTTATTCCTAATGATATCAGTAAGACACAGGCATTATTATCTCTTTTGGCAGGTGGAGAAAAATGCTCCATAGGGTTAAAAAATTTGCTCTAAGTCAAGCAAGTAGCAGGAAGTGAAAATCAGAATCTAGAATTAAGAAATTTGAAACATAAAGTCATTTTTAAGTTTTTAAAACAAAACTCAAAGATTTTATTTTTTAATTCTGTGATTTTTCTGTTACTGTAACATTTTTTATTTTGATTCTATTTTATTTCTTAGAATCCCGTAAATAATTTTTGTTATTATTATTACTTTCTTCTATGTTACTACTTTCATGTGGTAGAATTTTTCTGTAGTTTAAAAGTAATATCAAATGTCTGGGAGCTTCAAGAATTCTAATTATCTTAAAAATTGCTCATCATACTCATTAATAATTCCTGATCTTTATTCATAAGGGTATATCTTAAGAAGTCCAAGGAAGCCTCCGTATAGCCCCTGGCTTTTCTTTTTTAAATTCCCAACACTGGGTTTCACATATATAAAAAGTTTTCTTGCATGTGTAGAACAAACTTGCATTTTCAGCTACTGTAATTCTTCTAGTCTATGCATAAATGTTTACAGAGAAATAGTTGCTAAATTCCATGTTCCTTGCAGTTAAAAATATAACTTTTAAAATATGTTTTTATTGGAGTATAGTTGCTTTACAATGTTGTGTTTCTACTGTACAGCAAAGTGAATCAGCTATACATATACATATATCCCCTCATTTTTATATTTCATTCCCATTTATTTCACCACAGAGCATCCAGCAGGTTCCCTGTGTTATACAGTAGATAAAAAGTGTTAATATCTTTTATTGTTATTCATCCGGGATAAAAATTAATTTCAATTTTTCACTGAAGAGATGAGAACTTTTCATCTATGTCAATATATTGCAAAAATTGTACAAGTCATCAAAGCAAGTGAGAAATTTCTCCTGTATTAGTGGAAAATCTTGCCTACTATATAGCCTGTTGCCTAAGAATCAATAAAAATTAGTGTCTGGCACATTCTATGAATCACAGAGATCCTTGCTGTCCTATGCTCTTGATTTCTACAAGTGAGAAAAGTTCATTGTTTAGATGTCAGAGAATCAATGTTAAAAGTGTTTTTTTTAACGTGGAAATCCTAAGTTATGAAAATTTAAGAAAAAATATATCATTATCAGAGAAATGCAAATCAAAACCACAATGAGGTACCATTTCACACCAGTCAGAATGGCTGCGATCCAAAATTCAACAAGCAATAAATGCTGGAGAGGGTGTGGAGAAAAGGGAACCCTCTTACACTGTTGGTGGGAATGCAAATTAGTACAGCCACTATGGAGAACAGTGTGGAGATTCCTTTAAAAATTG
>SJXQ01002672.1:0-32858 GCA_006408695.1 Aepyceros melampus
TAAATATAAAAGGAGAAGGATATTCCAAGCTAAGAATTTGGAAAAATAAAGGAAAATCACACTAGATCCTGGCCAGACAGTCTCCAACGTTGATAGACTGTCTCCTCTTACCCTAAGTCCACTGAGAAACTAGAGGAAGTTCATTAAAGAGGAAAATATATGACCTGATCTAAAGTGTTTCACTTATTGCTCTCTTATGCCCCCCCCCACCTGTTCTGCAGAAAGAAATAAAGGACATCTAGCTAGAAAACAGAAATTCAAACCTCTTTTATAGAGGACATGAACATGGTGTATAAAATCTGGTCAAATGTACAAACTTGAGAACTATAATTGATCAATTATTTTATCAATTATAATTTAATCAATGTTCAATTATAATTATTATTGCTGTTGCTGTTGTTCAGTCACTGTCATGTCTCACTCTTTTCGACCCCTGGACTGTAACCCACTAGGTGTCTCTGAGGGATTTTCCAAGCAAGAATACTGGAGTGAGTTGCCATTTCCTTCTCCAGGGGCTCTTCCTGACCCAGAGATTGAATCCACATCTCTTGCATCTCCTGCACTGGCAGTCAGATTCTTTACCACTGAGCCACCGGGGAAGCCTCCCTGATCTAACATCTCAAAGCAAAGAGGAAAATGTATGAAAAGACAGCAAAGGACACAAGAGTCTATTAGATTCACTGGAAGCAGAAGAAGGTGGTAACTAAGACAGGGGCATTAGCAGGGTAAGAGAAATAAACAAATTTAAGAGATGTGTTCAGAAGGTAAGGCATACAAGACTTGGTGATGTGTTCCGTGGAGAGGGTACGGGTGAATGACATGCCAGTCATGACTTCAGTGTTGTCATTTATGGAAAAGAGAAAAACTAGAAGAGGAAATTAGTTCAGTTGGCCAGATTTACTAATTTGTCAATTGCTTTGCTTGTTTGTTTGTTTGTTTTTGGTAATCAATTCTCAACATAATGGTTAATGATGAAGGACTGGCTGTTTTCTTCTAAGTTTAGAAACAAGACAAGGATGCTTATTCTCACAATTTCTATTCAGCAGTGCACTATAGGATCTAGCATGACAATAAGACGGTAGAAAGAAATAAAGGACATCTATCTAGAAAAGGGAAATACAAAACTCTTTCACAGAGAACATGAACATTGTGTATAAAATCTGATCGAATGTACAAACTTGAGAACTATAAATTAATTTATCAATTTTTCAGCATAGGAGAAGCATATAGGAAAATTCATTGTATTTCTATATGCTACCAATGAACAATTGGAAATTTATATTAAAATATTAGTGATTACATAAAAATATGAAATATGTAAGGGTGAGTGAAAAAGTTGGCTTAAAGCTCAACATTCAGAAAACGAAGATCATGGCATCTGGTCCTATCATTCATGGAAAATAGATGGGGAAACAGTGGGAACAGTGTCAGACTTTATTTTTCTGGGCTCCAAAATCACTGCAGATGGTGACTGCAGCCATGAAATTAAAAGATGCTTACTCCTTGGAAGAAAAGTTATGACCAACCTAGATAGTATATTCAAAAGCAGAGACATTGCTTTGCCGACTAAGGTCTGTCTAGTCAAGGCTATGGTTTTTCCAGTGGTCATGTATGGATGTGAGAGTTGGATTGTGAAGAAGGCTGAGCATCGAAGAATTGATGCTTTTGAACTGTGGTATTGGAGAAGACTCTTGAGAGTCCCTTGGACTGCAAGGAGATCCAACCGGTCCATTCTGAAGGAGATCAACCCTGGGATTTCTTTGGAAGGAATGATGCTAAAGCTGAAACTCCAGTACTTTGGTCACCTCATGCGAAGAGTTGACTCATTGGAAAAGACCCTGATGCTGGGAGGGGTTGGGGGCAGGAGGAGAAGGGGACGACAGAGGATCAGATGGCTGGATGGCGTCATGGACTCAATGGATGTGAGTCTGAGTGAACCTCGGGAGTTGGTGATGGACAGGGAGGCCTGGCGTGCTGCCATTCATGGGGTTGCAAAGAGTTGGACACAACTGAGCGATTGAACTGAACTGAAGGGTGAATCTGATCAATATGTGAAAAACTAGTACGCTGAAAAGAAAAAAGCGTTGCTGAGAAATCAAAGAAAATCTAAACAAATGAGATCTACCATATAAATGAATCTAAAGTTTCAATATTATTAATACTAAGATTTCATTCTTCCTAAACTGATCTATAGATTAAATACTATCACAATCAAAATATGATTCTAAAATGCATTTGGAAAACCAAAAAAGCTACAGAATAACCAAAACAGCACAAAAGTGAATAAAATGTTAACCTAACTTCCCTGGTGGCTCAGAGGTTAAAGCGTCTGCCTCCAATGCGGGAGACCCGGGTTCGATCCCTGGGTCGAGAAGATCCCCTGGAGAAGGAAATGGCAACCCACTCCAGTATCTTGCTTGGAGAATCTCATGGACTGAGGAGCCTGGTGGGCTGCAGTCCATGGGGTCACAAAGAGTCGGACACGACTGAGTGACTTTACTTACTTACTTAAATGCCCAGAAACCACTTGATATAATCAGGTAGATAGCATACAGCATCATAACTTGTGGTGTGTAGGCATAGTACTACCTTGTGTTTAGAAGACTGAACAATTTGAAGGAGACTTTCATCAAGCCTGGATTCATTTTCAGAGATGGACATCAAAATGCCTCCTTCAAATAGAAAAACATGGATACTAATTTTTTCACACTCTATCTGAGCATTTTGCCATGTTGTGAGCTATTCTTTCAATCCAGCATTCTTCAGTGGTGGAAAGCATTGTCCTTCCCGAGCTGGGAGCACCTGGTCCTTTTGTAGCTTAACAGTGCATCAGTCCTGGGAGCGAAGGTGGAGCTGTCCCTGCTCACCATCTGGATGCATTGCAATGGTTCCTCTCAACATGGTCCCCTCACGTTAACCCTGTCATCCTACACAGCTCTATACCACTGGGCACACCCATGCTTCTTCCAGGGCCACCTGGGACCCTGCAAGACAGATGGATCTGGAAAGTGACCTTAAGGTAAAATGTTTCCAAATCACCAATATGCAGCATCCCACGGGGCCTTAGAGAGTACGTGCAGCATCCCACAGTGCCTCGGATATAAGAAATTGTACTCTATGTGCCTGAAGAGCCTTTCAGAATCCTACAAGCATCCTGTAATTAATTCAGAAAAACCCACAAAAAGTGCTGATCCAAAGATAACTTAGATACATGGAATATCTTTAGGAGACCCATTGTAACAGTTCCATTGAGAGAGTTCCAATCTCCTTCCTGGAGAGAGTCAATATCTTTTGTGCGTTTCCAATCTCCTTCTGGACCTTCCTTCATTCTGAAGTCCACTTTCCCTGTCCTCATCCTTAAGTGCTTTCAATCTGCTCCAGATTCTCATCAAAACACCATGCATTTTGCACTCGCTCTTCTTACACCATCTGCATTTTTTCAATCGGGGTCTGATAAAGGGGAAAATATGATGGATGTTTTTCCATTCTAAAGAGAAGCATTTTGCCTTTAGATAGGAAATGAAGCCACCATATTTCTGCCCTGAATCTTCCCCTGATTTTCCTTTAACTGCAACATCAGTCCCTGACCACAAGGAACCTCATCAAGCTGCTCTCCCAGTCTGATGTTTCCTAAAGCATCGTGTATCCTGTATGTGGATGGTTTGTATGTCACACCTAGTTTTTGTGCCTATGATCCAGTTATAAACTGAGGTTCCCTTTAACACCCCTCTTGTTCATTTTGTAGTGATAACTTTGAGCCCTGATGCCCTGTGGTCCAATACCAGGTAAAGAAAGATCGTTTTTGTTTTCAATAAGATTCTTACTTCCTCATATTTAACTTTAATAACATTACCTATTTTAAGGAAAACAATTTTAAACATCTCTAAGAATTAAAAGAAGCTTACATTTTGCATATGTCTTACTTCAATCCCCAAACTTTGCAGCTTTCATCATTCCTATCTTACAGATTAAAAGCTAAGTTCCAAAAAGACATTATTAATTGTGAACTATATGTCATGAATTATATGACACAAGATATAAATATATAAATTTATGTAAATACCACCATTATGAAGCAATGTCAGAACTAAAGCTGAATGTACTGACTGTAATTATTTTTAATAGGCATCATACCAGCAACCTATGCATATTTATAAATACATATACCTATTCATATATTAATAGCGAAGCATCAGTAGGCCATTGTCCAAGATTTGATCCATGGAAGATGCTTCCTATGTGTTTGCTATTCTTATTCTAGCATAGAATAAGTACTTCCCAGGTAGCTCAGTGATAAAGAATCTGCCTGCCAATGCAGGAGACCGAGGTTCAATCCCTGGGTCTGGAAGATCCCCAGAGAAGAAAATGGAATCCACTCCAGTATGCTTGCCTGGAAAATCCCATGGACAGAGGAGCCTGGTGGGTACAGTCCATGGGGTCACAAAAAACCCCCGACTGACTTAGAAACAAAGTTATCATTAATAAAATTGTATCATGTATTATTAAGCTTATAAGGAGAAAGTGTAAAAAAAATGATCAGAAGTTCAGTGTTAGGAGTTTAATGTTGGGGGACCCCCTGGCGGTTCAGTGGGTAGAACTCCACACTTTAATCCATGGTTTGGGAACTAAGGTCTTGAATGCCAGACAGCATGACTAGAAAAAGAAAAAGAATTTAATGTTACCTGAAAAAATTTCTTGGAGCAGAATATTAATTTTCAGAGAACAAAAGTGGGACAGGGAGTGGTAGAAAAAAGATTAGTGGTGCCAACAGCAAATACCTGTAGCTGAACAAGAGATTAAGAGCTGGTGGAACAGGAAGTCATCCCACCATTTAGGAAATTGATCCCTTCAGTCAGCCTCATTATGGGCCTGAAAGAAACATTGCGTGTGATCCCAGGTCTGGGGAGAAGTTGTGTACAGGAAGCCGTGAGCTGTAACGATGTCTGGACTTGGAGTCAGGGACCACTGGGCAAGTAATTTAACTTCTGTAAACCTCAGCTAGCAAACCTGCAAAATGGAGATAGCTTTTAGCTAATTATTATGGCTGTGTCAAGAATCAAATGACAAATATATCAGGATAGCACCTTGCGGAGCTGTTTAGTGAATTCACTTTTTTCCCTTTTAGTCTGGACACAGAATGGAAGATCACTGAAAAAAAACTCATATTTATTTAGCTGAAGTGATAATACAGCTATTGATTGTACAAATAATATTAGTAATTACATATCCCCTAGTCTTTAAAGGAGTAATTCAAGGAATCTTTTAGCAACTCTTGCATTTTGATATTGGGGTAGGAATAGAGTCTCATATGTGGATTAGCTTCTTAGGGCCTCCATAGTAAAATACCCCAGATTAGGTGGCTTAAACAACAGACACTTACTTGCTCACAGTGCTGGAGGCCAGAATTTTATGATCAAGGTGCCAACAGAGTTGGTTTTTGGTAAAGCCCCAGTTCCTGACCTGCCTTTTTACTGTCTGTCACGTGGACTTTTTCTCCGTTGTGTCAAGGACACTAGTCCTGTTGGAATAAAGTTAAACATGACCTCATTTAGCCTTAACTATCTCCTTGAAGGTTCTATCTCCAAATATAACCACATTGGAGGTTAGAGCTTACACCTATGAACTTGGGGGGTAGATACAAGTCAGTCCAGAATTATATGAGATATATATATCATAGGGATATATATATATCATAAGGAGATATATATGAGATATATATATATATATATATATATATATATATATATATCATAAGGAGAATGGTAAGATATCTTAGAAGGACCTCAGAGACCTGGGATTTCCCCAGGCCAAGCTCTCAATATCACTGCTATTATTTATTCTTAGTGAGACAGGGAAAACCAGTTTGCTCCTCTGAGTCTCCATCTGCACAGTTGTAAAACTGGCATTGTGAGGATTATTTCATAATTTTGTTTTCAAAATTAAATGATAAATGTAATGATAATTATTTTCCAAAGAGTTGGTGTTCAGTCACTACTAATTCTCTTCTGAGACATACCTCTAAAGAACAGGGCCACCCTTTGAAATTGCCTTTTCTCTGTCATCTTCATTAGATTTCACACATCACTTTCACATTAGGTCTCTTGATTTTATTTTATTCAACTAGAATAAAGAAGAGTTGGGTTTCCCTAGTAGCTCGGGGTAAAGAATCTTCCTGCCCATGCAGGAAACACGAGTTCGATCCCTGGGTTGGAGAGATCCCCCTGGGAAGGAAATGGCAACCCACTCCAGTCTTCTTGCCTGGGAAATCCCATGGACAGAGGAGCCTGCAGGCTACAATCTGCAGGGTCACAAAGAGTAAGACAGCACCAAGCAACTAAACAACAGCAAAAGAAGAGCTGAGGTTCTTAGCCACAATCAAGAAGCCTGAGAACACACTCTGGGGGTAAAATCTTATTTTAAAGAAATAAACTTTATAAGCAATTGGGGAAACTTTTAGTCTCTGGAAATATACATGAACAATTAAGTTCATTACAACCTGAATTAAAAAAAAAAAAGTGGAAGTGTTAGTCACTCAGTTGTGTCTGACTCTTTGCGACCCCATGAACTGTGGCCCACCAGGCTCCTCTGTCTGTGGGATTCTCCAGGCAAGAACACTGGAGTGGGTTGCTATTCCCTTCTCCAGGGGATCTTCCCCACCCTGGGATCAAACCCAGGTTTCCTCCCTTGCAGCAGATTCTCTACCATCTGGGTCGTCAGAGGATATTGGTGTCTTATTCATAGCACATTACCCCAATATTTTTGGCAAGTAATGTGTGTCAAATACCAGATGAATTAATTTAGAAAGCGTGTGGACTCCTATCCTATGTTCTAACTGCATAGTTCTTTGCTCATTTCTATGTCCATGAAATTGACTAAAATTCCCATAGTCAAAACTGAGTTGTTGCTAATTTTAAAGAAAATGGAACAGTTGGATTAGCCATTGCATGTACTCTTAAATTTGAATCAATGATTTGAAAGAAAAATCTATAAATAGTACAGGGACATATGTGAAGGGTGCGATCAGGTGGGTAAAAAGAGGCCCTGACTTAGGTCATGTTAAAAGTGAAAGACAAATACATGAGACATAGAAAAGTCAGAAAGACCCAAATGGGAGCCACCTGTTTGTTAGACAACTGAGGACATGTATGGTTTTCTCTGCAGGTGAGTCCTGCCCTGGCTTGTGTCAGATTCATCATAGGCTGCTCTGAGTCTACTCTGACAATTTTATTACTGTGTTTATTCTGCTCAACCAAAATATCTCATAGTAAAATTGGCAGCTGTGCCATTAACCCATCTACCACAAGAGGGGTCAAAACCTACCCACATTCTAGACCAACACTAGTATGTCTGCCTGGGTCAATAAGGTAATATATGCTAACTCTTCCTGACTTTACTTTTGAAAAGTACCCCCATCCTTTTTTCTAAAATAGTACAGAATATGGTTTGAAAAAATATATTGTATTTAAAATTCCAGGAAATGCATTTTTTTCATGTTGTGACATCTCTCACATGAGAGGTGTCTACAATCAATGGCATACAGAATTGAACCAGCAGAAATAATACATAAAATTATGGATAATTATAAAACCAATGTAACCATATGAGTAGATGAAATCCAGTCAATTAGATTATGTTTCAATACTTGTCTGCTTAAAATTCTGTTTCAGCAAGAGCTAAAGCCAAGCTTTGTACCAGAACCAGAAGGTCTCCTGTATTGACTACATCTTATTTTCTGTACTACTGATGCTCTGAAATTTGTCAACATGATCCTGGAGAGACTGCCCCTCCCAGGGTTAGCAAATCCCTAGACATTGCAAAAGATGTCTTGAGAGCATGCCATTGGTATAAAAAACACCCAGTTCAGAACCCACACACCTAACCGCCTACTTGCCAAACTGTCACACACTGATTCAGTATTTCCCCTCCCCTAAATCACCCTAGGGCCAACTACCAGACAATTGGACCATTCTTATCGCTCAGAGCTCAGCAAAATTATTCAACCACAACAATCATAAACTTGATCAGGGTATGTACTCTACTTTGCCCAATTCTTTTCACTAAATCCCAATAAATAGCTTCATCCTCAGACATTATAGAGCAAAGTTCTTTTTATACACAGTTTAATTTCCTGAGCCTTAGCACTGGGATTGCTGGCCACCCCTCTTGACAGAGACCAGGTACTGTCGCATTGGCTGTGGCAAGTAACTACAGAACCACCCCACCCCCGCCCCCCGCCCTGTGCCTTAGCCAAACAACAGAGTTTTTGTTCTTATTTCTGTGGACGCATCCAGATTTCAAGGATAGATCACATCCCATAACAATGCATGGGCCAAACAAGGGAGGATGGAAGTTTTACTGAGACGCCAGGGAGAGGTTTACACCTGGTACAATGAGACGCAGAAATCAGCAGAGAGGTGCAAGGGTGGGGTTGGTAACCATAACTAATTTGGAGCTCACATGGTGAGGTATAAAAGGATTTTTTTTTCTCTTACAAATCAGATGGAAAGTGAAAACAAGACTCGTTCTTTCTCCTGTACCAGATATGAAAGAAAGAGCTGCAGCAGCAAATTTGTGCAGGAATGCAAAAATTCCCATGTTCTCATGCTTGGTGAGAAAAACACAAATAAACCAATGGTTTGAACCCTCTGAAAATATAAATGATTTTTCCAAGGTCTTCACTAGGGTTTGAAGCTTCTGCAAAGGTGGAAAGGTGTGTATCTTGATTATAACCTAAAGAAAGCTGCCTGAAACTGACACCCTATGCCAGTCAATGATGCCTCCTTCTCTCAGTGTTCTGAACTACAGTCCCCATCAGCAATTCATCATTTGAGATGAATGGATCCCACAAGGAGTCTCTAGATTGGCATCAGGACTTCAGAAATTCTAAAAAAAAATGTATTTAAAATTATGTATTTGTGTAAAGATATACATTTTGCAGGTGACATAGCTTCAAAGCTTGCATGATTTTTTAAAGAAGGTTGTAACCCCAAACAGTGAAGAAACACTGCCATTCTTATAGTAATCAGGCACTAGATTTTTTTCATGGTGACTGCAGACATGAAATTAAGACATTTTTTTCTTGGAAGGAAAGCTATGGCAAACTCAGTGTATGAAAAGGCAGAGACATTACTTTGCCTACAAAGGTCCATCTAGTTTTTCTTTAGTCAAGTACAGATGTGAGAGTTGGTCCATAAAGAAGGCTGAGCACCAAAGAACTGATATTTTCGAACTGTGGTGTTGGAAAAGACTCTTGAGAGTCACTTGGACTGCAAGGAGATAAAACCAGTCAATCCTAAAGGAAATCAATCTTGAATATTCATCAGAAGGACTGACGCTAAAGCTGAAATGCCAATACTTTGGCCACCTGGTGTAAAGAGCTGACTCATTGGAAAAGACCCTGATACTGGGAAAGATTGAAGGCTGGAGGAGAAGGGGACGACAGGATGAGATGGTTGGATGGCAACACTGACTCAATGGACATGAGTTTGAGCAAACTCTGGGGGATAGTGCAGGACAGAGGAGCCTGGTGTGCTGCAGTCCATGGGGTCACAAAAAGTCAGACAGGATTAACAATTGAACAACAATGACAACAAAATGAATTTTACAGTTTTCTCACCTGGCCCTGAGTTGGGTTCTCATCATCGGTCTCAGGTACCTTTGGAACTGACATCCCCATTCTAGCAATCCATCAATTAACCTACAGCTTGTACGAGCAGCACTGGAATAACTGAGTGTTTGCTGGGAGGATAGAAGTCCGTCCCCAGACCCATGGGATGTGCAGGGGGTGGCTTTGTCTCCTGGTGCTTCTCTCCATTCCCCTTATCTCACTGCACCATATCCTTTGCCTTGAAATGAAAGGTCTCACTTGAATATTCCCTCTGGAATCTGGTGTCCTTTCAAATATCAGAACTAGGTAGATCTTTGCAGAGTATGATTCCCGGCCCCTGTGTTTGATCACTTGATTAACTTTGGCCAAAGGGATGTTCATAGATGTGATACTAGCAAACTCAAGGAAGATGTTCAAATGGGCATGGCCATTTGAGGTCACTGTCATTTCTATGAGGGCATAATGGAGCAGTCTGATGGAGGATGAGTGAGAAGAGAGGCAGATTGAGCCAGAGTTGCTGCTGCAGATAAACGCAACTGAGCTCAGAGGACAGGGGACAGCCAGCCAACCCTGCACAGGTAAGTAAGCAGCACCAGAATCAAGAGTCACCCAGGCAAACCCAGACACAAGAGCAAAAAATGCCTCTCATCATATGCCCTGAGGATCTGAAGCTGTTTGTTACATAGCATTACCGTGGCCATAGATAGCGTATACCCAGGAAGTCTATATCAGCCCATTAGCAGTCCAGGGAGTGTGACAACGTGTGATGGGCCACCAGAAAATTACATCAACATGGCCAGAGTTGTCTTCAAAATATTATATGAACAAAAACCCAGCAAGTGAGGCTCTTCGGTGAATTCTAGATCTCTAGGTGTCTAAGCAGAACCTACCTGTGAAATTCCCGGGGCCACCCTAGAGAGAGGTTACTAACCAACTCTGAGCGCTTACTATGTGTCAAAAACTTTTGTAGCCACTTTCATGATATTTTCCAATTTCTCTCAAGACAGTTTACATGAATTTAATGCCCAAAATGACCCTGAGCGGCATTTGACAGGTGATATTTTACCCTCCATCTGCACATGGACTCCTTTCATAATCGCCATCACCAGTTTGGCCTTCTGACCCTGCCTACCTCCCGGCTGGACTGAACAATCCCAATTTCTAGCTTAATATGGAAACAAGAACTGAGGACTTTGTAAAAATAGCTTTTTAATATATAGGTGTCCTCGGGGGTTCCCGAGCATATTTCAAGATAGAAACTGATAAATGATGCTAACAATGGGCAGAGACTTTGCTCATTCAGTGGAGGAATTGAATTTCCCATGGTTCTTGCACTGGTCCCCAGCCAGGTGTGGAACAGATGAGGCCAGTGACTGTCTTAGAAATAAGGATCGACCAAAAGGTGTAGACAATTTGCCCGTCTCTCAGAAGAGAGGTAAACAATTCAAGCCATTACATGGCAATATCCATTTAAAAAACAATCCCTTATTATTTTGAGCAGCCTTGAAAAGTCCCCCAATGCAACCTGGTTTAGCTGAAGAATGACATCTTTCATTTTTCATAGGAATAGATGGGACTTAATATCGGACCCATTATACCTCAGTTAGGTGAGCACAACCTCCATGTCCCTTGTGTAAAGACAGAATGCATATCTCTAAATGTTTTGCTAAAACTGTCAACCTTCACTCCTAATAACCATGCACTATTTATTTATTAATGATAAACTTCTACCTGTTTGCATTTATAGACATATTTGTCCCACGGATAAGATTAGATAAAGATAGATCACAAGCATGGCACAGGAGAGCTCCAGGGGAAATCAGCACACGTCATGATTCCTGTCCCATGAGAGGATTTCAAGGTGCCAGAATATCTTCCGCTTGCTGAAAGGTGCACCTGCTGGAACTTGTGGCCTTTTGACATCAAACTTGGGTACCACTTCCTCTCTTTTACCCCAGGTCTCTGAGGAAGCAGAGAGGGCCTAGAACTCAGGGATGTGTATAGACAAAGCATCCAAGCTTTTGCACAAAGCTACCTGCCACTCATGGCATCTGGTCCCATCACTTCATGGGAAATAGATGGGGAAACAGTAGAAACAGTGTCAGACTTTATTTTGGGAGGCTCCAAAGTCTTCGCAGATGGTGACTGCAGCCATGAAATTAAAAGACGCTTACTCCTTGGAAGAAAAGTTATGACCAACATAGATAGCATATTCAAAAGCAGAGACATTACTTTGCCAACAAAGGTCCAGACGTCTAGTCAAGGCTGTGGTTTTTCCAGTGGTCATGTATGGATGTGAGAGTTGGACTGTGAAGAAAGCTGAGCAATGAAGAATTAATGCTTTTGAACTATGGCATTGGAGAGAAGACTCTTGAGAGTCCCTTGGACTGCAAGGAGATCCAACCAGTCCATTCTGAAGGAGATCAGCCCTGGGATTTCTTTGGAGGGAATGATGCTGAAGCTGAAACTCTAGTACTTTGGCCACCTCATGCGAAGAGTTGACTCATTGGAAAAGACTCTGATGCTGGGATTGGGGGCAGGAGGAGAAGGGGACGACAGAGGATGAGATGGCTGGATGGCATCACTGACTCGATGGATGTGAATCTGAGTGAACTCCAGGAGTTGGTGATGGACAGGGAGGCCTGGTGTACTGTGATTCATGGGGTCACAAAGAGTCAGACACAACTGAATGACTGAACTGAACTGAACTGAACCTGCCACTCAGGGTGGATGTTGGCGAGGTGAGAAAAGGGGGTAGGTTTGTGTCCTCTCTAACATTACTTTTTTCCGGAGAGCAAATTGGTTTAGCCAGGTTCTCTCCCTGGAATTTCTGAATTTTCCTTCTTATCCTAATCAAGAGAATCAGAGTATGATTTATCCTCAAGAGAATCAGAAGAGGAGATATTTTTAATTGTAGGAGAGCTTAAAGCAACCATCTTGCTTTCTTTTTTTCTGGTGAATGGGTAAAGGGCAAATTAATTTGTCTTTTCCTCAGGAAAGTGCCAGCTACAGAAAGGTATTTCCTACTCCAGCTCAGAGGTTTTTTCTTCTGCTCTCTTTCTAAAAGGGAAATTCCACTTGTCACTTTCCTCCCTTGACACAGCCAAACCAAGTTTGTTACTGTGGACATGAAGCAACTTCCAACAACAGAATAAACAGTGAGCCTCAAAAAAGAAGCCATGTGCACAGTTAAAAACTAGGCGGGGAAGTTGCTGCCAGTGAGAGAATTTGGGATGCATCCTCTCTAGAGCAGGCTGTGTTTTAGTGTCTCCTTTTGAAGCTGTCATGTACGTGAAAAAGCAAAGGGTGGGGTGGGGCGGTGGGGAGGGGGCAGTTCTGAATGTGTCACCTGTGGAAAGACAACCTTGCTTGTTCACTTCTGTGCCATTTGGGAAGAGCTATTACAGGCTCTTCTGGGAGACATTTAAAAACCTCTTCACTAATCTTTCTGAAATTTCCAAAATTTGCCCCAATTAAACTGTCAGAGGGAGAGACATACCTGACAAATGTCTCCGAGCGGCTGATGCTCTGACAGCGCGGCGTTTGGCACCTCCCCATACTCATGGCCTCGGGAAGCAGACGTAAGGGAAGGCGCAGAGGATCCTCAGCCTCGACATAGATTCTGGAGCCTGAAGAGGCGCACTCTTGGCAAATTGCTGCATTCTTCATCTCATATCCGGTGATGCCTGGTGAATATCTCTTTAGTTCTCAGCAGACTCCTTATTGACGGTATCGCAGTAAGACAAGTGCTCCAGCCTCTCCTGGTATAGCCACGAAATTCACTTGTGAATTGTAAACTGCTGAGAAGGACAGTCGTCTCCTAAGACAGCCCTTGGGAGGGTTTAGTGGGACAGTTTGCGCCAGGCACTAAATGGGCCCTGTTCCACAGTTTCCCTGAGTCAGAAAGAAAGTGCAGCCTTGAATCCTACTTCTGTGGCTGTCTTTTCCTCTGGTGGCCACGCTGTAGGGCAGGTGGCAGTCTGCCCTACTGTAGCAAAGATCCTGAAGATGAACCCAAGTCACTCCAGAAGTGAGTTCCAAAGTCAAGTTCACGGAAGGTCGTGGGAGATTGCATTTCAGACTCCAATCAAGACTTAGCCCACTCGATTTCTATTGGGATCTGACTCCCTAGTCAATCCAGGATGGGCTAAGATTTACGGGATTAAGGGGGACTGAATCACTAACCATCACCAAACCTCCAACTTATATAGAAGGAGGAGATAGATAAGACATCTAACCTGCCCAAAGGGACCCACTCAGATCCTCAGGGTCCCCTTAGCTTCTCTAATTCAGTAACTCAACCTTTTTCATTCCTCCTTAACTTCCTGTCTCATTCTGACTACAGCAAAACACGATGTCTTTTCATCAGACATTTATTTTTGCCCTGAGCATGAAGCTACTGTTGTAGATGCAAAGAGGATTATGAAACGGTCTCTGTCACTGCAAAATACACTGTAGGTGAGAGAGACAGGCTATAAGCAATGAATAAGCTACAATCTTTTTAAGCAATTACAAGTATAATGTGAGGCACCTCCCCGGTGGTCCAGTGGTTAAGACACCACACTTCCACTCCGGGAAATAACAGGTTCGAACCCTGATTGGGGAACTAAGATCCCACATGCTCTACTGCATGGCCAATTAAGAAAAGAAAAACAAACAAACAAACAAACAAAAACCCAAGTATAACGTGAAATGTCCCAGACCCAACTCTCACCAGCAATGTGGCCTTGGGCAGGCTAATTAACTGCTTTGGGATTCCATGTCATCACCTGATAAATTAATAAGATAGCCCCCTTTCCTGATAAGATTAGAGACTATGGATCTCATTCATGATGTTATCAATGCCACTGTTTTGCAGGACTGAGAGCTTTCTAAAGGAGGGAGATGAGACCGCCAACCCACATGCAGTTCAATCAGCAAGTACTTACACAGAACCAGGCAGGACAGCATGGATCTGGGCTGGTTGATTTCATAAGAGACAAGGTGGCTGATCCTTAAAAGCCTTTAATAAAAGCTACTAAGTGGAGGTTCTTGGAGGAAATGAAATTTGGTTCAGTAAATACAACAGCACCACAAAAATACCTGGCTTTGAATATTTTGAAAAAGTAGCTGCCATTTGTCAATGGGAGAATAAAGTCAATAGCAGAGAGGGGATGGATATTCACAATCTCCATTGTTGCATAAGATCTAAAATCAAGTCTCAGTGTTATGCCTTAATGTTATATTGACACCTAGAGAAATCAAGGGAGCTTCAATGACCTAATTGCAAGTTCCATGGCCCCACCCCTGCTCCCCTGGATAAAGTCTCACAGCCAAACAGCCCTCTCTATCAGAGGGACCAGGCACACTTCCTGCTTACTCCTAAGTAGAAGGACTTGGTTCTCTGCCAGCCCGTGGAATTATTCAAACAAGACAATCAGAACCTCCTACGGGAAAAGGGGGACACCTGTCCCTCCTGGTATTGCAAAGCCTGCCTCCCACACCCTGGGATGTTCGTTCTTCTCTCCAGCATAAACTTCCTGGCACGCTGTGTGCCCTGACCCCCATGTGTTTTCTTCTTCTGTGCTGTGAGTACGCCTGATTAACAACCTGCTCGTGCCGACTCTCACTGACTACATCTCAAACTTCTGCAGCCCAGAGAGGATCACTGCTCGTGGGGAAATCCATCAGAGGCAGGGAGGTTCCCCGGAGGAGGCACAGGGATGAACTGCTAGTGAAGACAGCTGCCTCCAGAAGGACAGAGTAACCAACAACCCCTCAATTTCCATCTTCCTGAAGGTTTTTGGCTCATTCCAGCAAGAACCCTCTCCCCAAATGGTACATGCCTGTCATTTTATAATGGAAACCGCTAGTGAAATCTGATCCATTTTATAGAAATTTTCTAAGGACCTTTTAAATCCATGAAATAAAGCATAGTGTTCTTTTAAACATGATTCATAAATAGACAATGCATCTACTAAAAGATATTATCTTCTGTGCTGTCTCTATTTTTTGGCTCCAATTATATTGTAAACTATTAAAAGCCAGGAAGCTCAACCTTTCATTTTTAGTGCTCTTCTTTGTGGAATCTACTATATTAACTGCATTAACCGGCTGACCTTTGGTAAATATTGATTGAATCAAATTAAATTGAAGGACAACCTCTCTCTGAGTGCTATTTCAGAATTACAAACTTGGTGTCTACACAGTGAACTTGGGGGCAGACTTCCAGGAACCTGAGCGCATGTGAGACCGATGAATTATAGTCCCTGAATAGCTGCTGAAGCTGAAGTTCCAGTACTTTAGCCACCTGATGGGAAGAGCTGACTCACTGGAAAAGACCCTGATGCTGGGAAAGACTGAAGGCAGGAGGAGAAGAGGACGACAGAGAGTGAGATGGTTGGGTGGCATCATCGACTCAATGGACATGAGTTTGAGCAAGCTCCAGGAGATAATGAAGGACAGGGAAGCCTGGCGTGCTGCAGTCCATGAGGTCATAAAGAGTCGGACAAAACTTAGCAAATGAACAACAAAACAGCTTCACTCATCCAGTGCAAGTGAAGAACGTGAAGCAAAGAAGGCTGTGGTCCAAACACGGAGCTTGGAATCAGTCAGGGTCTGAGCTGATGGTCACTGGCACCTTTATTCCATTGAAGTCTGAGTGGGACTTGAGACCTGGACATCTCCATGTGGCTATGCTCTGGCCGTGTCTTCCAGTATGTTCAAGGCTAAGCCTGTTGTTTGTCCCCCCAGGGAATATCTTTTTCTTTTTACGCTACGTTAGCTTATTCTTGGCTGATATTCACAAAAGCTTGTTTCTCCTCCTAACCCATTCTGCTCCATCATTCCATACTCACACCCCAATGCTTAAAAACAAATCAGTAGCTTTTCATGGTCAGTAAGAGGATCAGTATGGGGATTTATGTATTTATACACAAAGATTTGACATTTCTAGGTAGGCATAAGATTTCCTGTTTTGCATATTAGTGTTGACAGGACTTACCCAACCTCACAGAAACCACTGTGAGTTGCAAATGAAACCCAGATCTGTTTGATGCTGGGCCCAGATTGTTCAAAGAAGTCTCTATCAATAATATTCTCATCTATCATCAATTCCTACATTTTCATCTAGCATTAAACATTATTGGTCATCCATTGGTTTTATTTTGCCACGAGTGCCCTGTTTAAGCAATTAGTGCCATTTAAATCATGATGATCAAACTACTCAACTCAATTAAATATTTATTGAGCACTTAATATGACAAATAAAATCATAAATGAATGTACAAGGACTTCCCTTGTGGTCTAGTGGTTAAGACTTTGCCTTCTAGTGCAGGGGGGTATGAGTTAGATCCCTGGTCAGGAAGCTAATTTCCCACATGCCTGGAGGCCAAAAAACCAAAACATAAATAACAGAAGCAATATTGTAACGAAATTCAATGAAGACTTTAAAAATGGTCCCCATCAAAAGAATTTTAAAGAGATAAAAACAAATGGATGTAGAAATAAAATGGGAACAGACTGATTCTTCAGGGAAGTAGAAGGCTTGGAGAAGGTGTGTTAGCTGCTCAGCTGTGTCTGACTCTTTGCGACCCCATGGACTGTAGCCTGCCAGGTTCCTCTGCCCATGGAATTCTCTAGGCACAAATACTGGGGTGGGTTGCCATTTTGAGATAATTTTCAAAGCAATGCATCATTTGAGCTGAGCCTTGGACATTTCTTAGAGTTTTGACATGCAAAGTTGAAACAAACTGGTATTGAAGACAAAATATCACCCTCAATACAACTCTAATGTCCCCAAAAGGCAAGTTTAACCAGAGAATTACCCATGTCTACCGAGGCCCAAGCACAGAAATTCTAAGTATAAAGGCTGGAAATACAAGCTGAGACTAACTTTGAAGAGCCTCTGCTGTGCTCGAAGCTTTGATTACAAGGGCCAGACTCCAAGCATTATGTTTGCATTTTAGAAAGTTTGGTATGCTGGCAGTGTGGCTGATGGATAGAAGGGAAGAGAGAATGGGGCATCCAGACTTGTTAGGGCTGGACTGCCAGTAGGGAACAGGAAAGGGATGAGTAAGGCCCGGTTAGGGTGGTGGTAATAAGACTTCCCTGGTGGCTGAGATGGTAAAGAATTCTCCTGCAGTGCAGGAGACCCGGTTCGATCCCTGGGTTGGGAAGATCCCCTGGAGAAGAGAATGGCACCCTACTCCAGTATTCTTGCCTGGAGAATCCAATGGACAAATGAGCCCAGTCCATGGGGTTGCAGAGTCGGATACAACTGAGTGACTGACACTTTAACAATAAGACCTCAGGGAATAAGATCCATCGAAGAAGTGGCTCAGAAACAGAAGGAGGAGTAGACAGAGGAGTCTAGAAGACAATCCCAAAGTTGTGTTTTGGATGATGGATGGATAGTAGTATTGTGGAAAATGTATTATACAAGAGGAGAATATTTAGCAGGGAGATAACTAGTGTCTGGGGAACTGTTGACTCGAAGATTGTGCGCGCGCGCGCGCGCGTGTGTGTGTGTGTGTGTGTGTGCAGAAAGAGAGAGGGAGGGAAAGGAAAAGAGAGAGAATGATGGAAATCCACTCTAGAGAAGGGTTCTCAGCTCTCAACAAGAAGCAGTTTTGCCCCCGAGGGACATTGGGAAATGTCTGGAGACATTTGGTCTTGGAGGGAGTGCTCCAGGCATCTGGTCTAAAGAGACCAAAATTCTTCCCACATACAAGAATGTATGAGAGCTCTTGCATCCCAGGGCTGTCTAAATTTCCCGTGTTAAAACCTTATATTTAACTAGCACCTCTGACTCAGACTGCAAGGAATCTGCATGCAATGCCGGAGACATGGGTTCAATCCCTGGGTTGGAAAGATCCCCTGGAGGTGGGGATGACAACTCTCTCCAGAATTCTTGCCTGGAGAGTACCATGGACAGAGGAACCCGGTGGGCTACAGTTACAGGGTCGTAAAATGTCGGACACGACTGAGTGACTCACACTTTCACTTGTTTTCTATTATCATTTCCTATATACTATAAAACTGGATATATAAACTATTTCCAGTGTTCTTGAGGATGTAGGAGCAGAGAGATATTACTTGGAAATCAGAAGCTACCCGAGAAAATATCTAACCCTCTTAAAAACTTTTTTCCCAAGTGTGCGTCAGAGGCCTTGACTCTGTCATGTGATTTTTTTTCATCCTATCTGTGGGAAGAGAGGATATTAAGAAATGAAGATCACTATTCTTAAGCAAGGCAGACCAAATTCACAACTATCTTTCCCATAAAATACTTGCCTTTCTGAACAAAGGAAATCTGAGTATTGTTTTAATTTCTCAACTTGTTTGATGTACATTTTTATACAATTTAAGAAGAAATGTGTCCCTTTGATTCCAAATAAAACAGAAATAAGTAGAACATGGATTTTCCCATAAACTCACAATTCCCACCTTGAAATGGTATAGCAGGTACAATTTTGTTGCCCCAGAGATATCCTGGCTCTAATCCCCAGAACCTATGAAGATGTTATTTTACAGGACAAGAGGGACTTTGCAGGTGTGGTTAAGGAACATTAAAATGGCAAGATTATCCTGGATTCTCCAGATGGGCTGATGTCCTCATGAGCTTCCCTTAAGTGCTGAGAATCTGTTCTGGATGTGGTCAGAGAGAGATACGACTGCAGTGTGGCACTAGTGGTGAGTCTGCCTGCAACGCAGGAGGCACAGGTTCAATCCCTGGGCTGGGAAGCTCCCCTGGAGGAGAAAATGGCAACCCACTCCAGTATTCTTGCCTGCAAAATCTCATGGACAGTAGAGCCTGGAGGGTTACAGTCCATGGGGTGCCAAAGAGTCAGATATGACTGAGCAACTGAGTGCACACACACACACACACCAGTGAGAGATGAAGTATGCTGAAGATGGAGAATGGCAACACGAATGATGGAGTGCAGGTGGCCCCTAAAACATCCAAAAGGCAAAGAAATGTGTCTTCCTCTAGAGCTTCCAACAAGAAGCACGGTCCAGCTGATGCCATGTCACGCTGAGACCCATGACAGAATCCTGATCAACTGTCAGATTTGTGCCAATTCAAACTACTGAGTTCACAGAAATTTGTTACAGCAGGATATTGGAAACACCGTAGAAGAGTAAGGAAAAGAGAGCAGGAAGCCCCTCTCTGTGCTGCAAGTAGCTGGGTTGGATGTGGGTTTCTGGGCTGTTTGGCTGAAGACAGCCTTGGTTGGTCAACTGCCTGTGATCACCAGGCTTGGGCTGAGATGCACTTCACTGAGCCCAGACGCTCCTCGTTAGGCAGAGGCTGAATGCAGGGCTGGGGCTCTCTGATTAAGGAGCACAGAGCAGGAACCCAGTTCATCTCTCTCTCCACTCGGTTTATTGCCAAGAGGCACAGAGAAATGTTTTTCAAAGGATAAAAGCTATTTGGGCAGTTGACCTGTAAAAAGAGGAGCATAAAACTCCTGGACTGATCTCTGTCATCTGATGTCCTGAAATTTGGTCTATTATTTTAAGAAAAAAATCAAAGCATGGTTACAGCCATGAAAAGAGCTTTCTCACCAACCTAACTGATCTCAGAGGTCTACAAATTCAAATTCTGAGATAGTAACTGATTTCCCCAGGGTCATCTAGTAAATTAGGGAGATAAAAGACCAGGAACATAATCCCTTGCCCCTCTACTGTCTGCATTTTACTAGCCTGCAGTGAAAACTGGAAAAATCTATTAAAGAGACAGACTCACTACAATACATAGCACAGGAGATCATTTAGAGCCTAAACTAATAATTTCAACACAGCAAGCCATGTAATAAAAGTTGTGTGTGATGACCGCTTGTGGAACTTTTAGACAAGGTCATAGGTGGCCAATTCATCCCCTATTCCCCATAGGAGCAGAATCCGTTTCTACAGAGGGGACAAATACACCCATGAATGGTACCATGAAAGTTAATGTCGTCACTCTCTCAAATTGTAGGGCACCGGAACTGAAAATAATGTGGTCTTGAAATCTGTAAGGAGTAACAATCAGATCTTGACTTGGCAGCCAATGAGTGCTGTAAGGGAGCCTGGCCCAGGAACTTGACCTCTGGAATCCTCAGTGTGCTCATTATAATAGTGCAGGCTCTGCAAAGTGATTGTAAGGATTTATTCATTCAGTGACCATGAAATGAAATCACATCAATGCACAAATGTCATACAGCCGTTCAATAAAAAGTTTCTTTTTTTAATTTTCCCCTAACATCTGAAAAGAAAGCTTGATAGAACACACACTGTAGGCTTACATGCTGCATGCTAAGTCACTTCAGTTGTGTTTGACAATTTAAGAGCCTATGGACAGTAGAACCCGCCAGGCTCCTCTGTCCGTGGGAGTCTCCAGGCAAGAATACTGGAGTGGGTTGCCATGCCCTCCTCCAGGGGATCTTCCCGACCCACGGATCAAACCCACGTCTCTTACATCTCATGCATTGGCAGGAGGGTTCTTTACCACTAGTGCCACCTGGGAAAATCCCCGGCCCCCAGGAGACAGGCTTGGTGACCGTTTGTATGGGGTCTTCGTCTGGCTCTTCTTTTCTTGGAATCCCTGTTCATCAAGATTGTGGACTCACAGCTCCATCTCGTGGGCATCTGTGGACTTTCCCTTTCTTTCTCCAGACTAGAAAGTCTAACAAGGTAAAGGCTTCCTCTCTGCAGAGACGGAAGATACAGACCAAAAAACAGCCCCCTGACCTCAAGAAGTAAAATCTTCTGGGAGAGAAGTCCAGGTCTGTGGCTTGCTAATAGGGATGGAGAAGCCCAGAAGCCAGGAAAGCTTCAGAAAAGTATTTCCAACTCACTGGGGAAACGTGTTTAGAGGAGTGATTGAGGCTTCCTGGAGGAGGTGGCAGGTCACAATAATACAGACCACAAGTATTGCACACTGCTCCGGCCCCACATCCTTCTAAATACTTTGCATGTACCAACCCATTTAATCTTCACAAAAATACAGTGAGTACCTAGGGAAAGCTAGTCTTCAAATCCAGGTGGTCTGACTCTCACATTCAACTTCTAAGCACTCAGAAATAAATGCTAGTTCCTACCAACTGCATCAGTTCAGTTCAATCGCTCAGTTGGTGTTCAATTCTTTGTGGCCCCATGGACTACAGCACACCAGGCTTCCCTATCCTTCACCAACTCCTGGAACTTACTCAAATTCATGTCCATCGAGTTGGTGATGCCATCCCACCCTCTCATCCTCTGTGTCCCCTTCTCCTCCTGCCTTCAATAGTTCCCAGCATCAGGGTCTCTTCAAATGAGTCAGTTCTTCGCATGAGGTGGCCAAAGTACTGGAGTTTCAGCTTCAGCATTAGTCCTTCCAATGAATATTCAGGACTGATTTCCCCTAGCATTGACTGGTTTGATCTCCTTGCAGTCCAAGAGACTCTCAAGAGTCTTCTTCAACACCACAGTTCAAAAGCTTCAATTCTTCGGCACTCAGCCTTCTTTATGGTCCAACTCTCACATCCATACATGACCACAGGAAAAACCATAGCCTTGACTAGACGGACCTTTGTTGGCAAAGGAATGTCTCCACTGCACAGTGAAAGTGAAAGTGAAGTCACTCAGTCGTGTCCGACTCTGCAACCCCATGGACTGTAGCTTATCAGGCTCCTCCATCCATGGGATTTTCCAGGCAAGAGTGCTGGAGTGGATTGCCATTTCCTTCTCCAGGGGATCTTCCCGACCCAAGAATCGAGCCCGGGTCTCCTGCATTACAGGCAGACGCTTTACCATCTGAGACACCAGAGAAGCCCTCTGCATAGTAGTCTGCATTTCAAATCAAAGATAGAAATTGAGATAAGCTAACATCCAAGTTCTTGACTCCAAATTCCACAATTTCATATGAAAGAAACTACATTTGTTCAACCCAGCCATGGCCAATGGACCAGATCTAAAGATATAATTGTGAGCAGATGAGATGGTGAGATTGGTTTGGAAGTGAAGTTACATTCCATGGGGAGGAAGTGATCTGGGTAAAATATGGCTGTAGAAGTACAGAGTGATTGAGGGAAAGGGTGGCTGCTGATGAAGGGTGACCGTGTCACTAGGTCCCATGGAGACTGATGTAGCAGGAAGAACGGGAGGCATGTTTGCAGAGTCTTGATGGTCAGGCTCTGTGTGATGGGGAGGGGCACTGGAGATGGAGGAGTGGATTCAAGGTTGCATATTGGCTTTTCATGAGCTAGGACCTCAGATAAACTGGGCATTTACCAACTGGGCATCGAACCCCAAACTCAGACAGTGGCTTCTGACATGAGGAACATCCTAGTGAATTTCAGGGACAGCAGCAAGGAGGAAGTGTTAGATAAAGAAGCAGACCTAACCCTAAACCTAACCCTAACCCTAACCCTAACCCTAACCCAGGTGGGAAAGGAATGGAAGACGGAACAAACGAACTTCTGTGCCTCAACGTAAGATTTTCATTCTGAATGTGACAGAAAAGCATCCAAAGGTTTGGGGTAGGAGAGTGGGGTGGTATAATCTATGTTTTTAAAAGATTTCACTTACAACAATATGTCTGGATCTGACAAATACATTGTACAGGGAAGAAAATCATGGCGGCAAAGGATAAGTGCTGAATTTCTTCATTCAAAGTGGGCACAATTCTGCTCTCAGAAGTCAGGATGCTAGTTGCTGTGGAGAATAGCTGGTGTCTGGCAGGAGCAGGAGGAAGCTTGAGGACTGAGAAGTAGGTTCTCCTTCTTCGTCTGGAAGCCAATTGTAAGAGTTGTTCAATTTGTAAAACTTCACCATGCTGGGGGCTTGTTTATGTGTACTCTTTTTGTATTATATGTTAATATGAAGTTCAAAAGGAGATATTCCTCTGGGTCCTATGTGGGTAAGAGATGGCAGAGCAATCAGACAGGAAGCCCATCAAGAGGCCAACTCGGCCACTTGGTGATAGACGGTGGGGGATGGGACTAGGTTTTCTGGCTGCAAGTGGGGAAAGAAAAGGGAAAGTGAAGCCGCTCAGCCGTGCCTGACTCTTTGCAACCCCATGGACTGTAGACCACCAGGCTCCTCCATCCATGGAATTTTCTAGGCAAGAGTAATGGAGTGGGTTGCCATTTCCTTTTCCAGGGGATCTTCCTGACTCAGGGATTGAACTCTGGTCTCCAGTGTTGCAGGCAGATGCTTTACCATCTGAGCCACCAGGAAATCGCTAGTGCTAAGAAGCTGTCAAAGTCATTCTCCCCACCTCCATTCCCTTCCTCACCTATTCCAAGCCACCATAATCAGCCACAACCCTACACACAGCCTTATTGTCAGGAAACTGGAGAAAATCTGAAAACTACTTCTCTAACCTATACATACCATTTCTAAGTATTTTTAGTGTGAAACCAAGACCACTGGAAAGGAGATATTACTTTTCACAAATGGGCTGGAACTTAAAGAGATGAGAATTTGTCCTAGATGTGTCCTTACAAACCATATCAATGACTCAGAGCTGCAGGCTATAACTATCAGTTTGAATGAATATATCATACTTTTGTACATGTGAAAGCTCCTAATTAGTTCCCAGAATATAGGGAGCAAAACTTCTGGTTCTGAGGATGAAAAGAAAGCCAGTGGATTGTAATGATTCAGCAAATTCTTGCATTGAGTATTTTTCCTCTCACTCTTATGAGCAGAGACCTCGAACATAATAGGTACACAGAGCAGGTTATCATTAATCAAAACGAAAGGAAGCTTGTCCTAATGAGGATCTCACAAACAGCTCCTAAAGAATGATCATCTGTTATACAAATCACAGCCTCTCTTCTCTTGGTAAATGAAACAGGCAAAAGTGAAATAGCCATCTAACAGCAATCCCTTTTATTTCCACCTAATAAAGTAAGGTCTATGATATGTCTTGTCTTATGATGCATACAATTTAAGCAGTTGTAAGTCTGGGCCCCTGCAATCAAGCTGAATAAATCTAATCTATGTTTTCCCAAAGTAGCTTAAAAGGGTGTGTTTTGAAAATGGACTCATTTGGAAAAATGCTAGATGAGCATAAATTAAAGAGGATTATTATTCCCAGGGTGCTGTGGAGTAAGGCACATTTTGACTCTCCTGTTAGCTCAGCTCGGAGAAGGCAATGGCATCCCACTCCAGTACTTTTGCCTGGAAAATCCCATGGACAGAGGAGCCTGGTGGGGTGCAGTCCATGGGGTCGCTAAGAGTCAGGCACGACTGAGCGACTTCACTTTCACTTTTCACTTTCATGCATTGGAGAAGGAAATGGCAACCCACTCCAGTATTCTTGCCTGGAGAATCCCAGGGAGGAGGAGCCTGGTGGGCTGCCATCTCTGAGGTCACACAGAGTCGGACACGACTGAAGTGACTTA
The DNA here is from genome assembly GCA_006408695.1 of Aepyceros melampus. NCBI lineage: Eukaryota > Metazoa > Chordata > Mammalia > Artiodactyla > Bovidae > Aepyceros > Aepyceros melampus. The sequence continues at coordinate 24,961 of SJXQ01002672.1, forward strand.
GCAGCAGCAGCAGTTAGCTCAGCTGGTAAAGAATCCGCCTGCAATGCAGGAGACCTCAGTTCGATCCCTGGGTTGGGAAGATCCCCTGGAGAAGGGAAAGGTTACCCACTCCAGTATTCTGGCCTGGAGAATTCCATGGACTGCATAGTCCATGGGCTCACTAAGGCTCAGACACGACTGAGTGGCTTTTGCTTTCACTTACTTTCCAAAGGGGAATGTGTTTTCTTCCCATCACACTGACTACAGGACTTCCAATCCTGTGTGCATCATCTTTCAGGGTTAATGTTTCCTGAAACCCACCAACACTTAGCTCTTTGGACTAGATTTTGTCAGTGACACAAATATCTCTGCTGCTGCTGCTACATCGCTTCAGTCATGTCCTACTCCATGCGACCCCATAGATGGCAGCCCACCAGGCTCCGCTGTCCCTGGGATTCTCCAGGCAAGAACACTGGAGTGGGGTGCCATTTCCTTCTCCAGTGCAGGAAAGTGAAAGTGAAGTAACTCAGTCGTGTCTGACTCTTAGCTACCCCATGGACTGCAGCCTACTAGGCTCCTCCTTCCATGGGATTTTCCAGGCAAGAGTACTGGAGTGGGGTGCCATTGCCTTCTCCACAAATATCTCTAATCTCATATTAAAACTAAAATAGTCATTACTAAATGTACCGACCAGCATTTAGTTCATAGGGCCTGAGATGCAAAATATGGTAGAAATCATTGCATGTAAACCTTCGCTCTTGCAGATAAGGCATGAGCTCTAGGTTAATGCAAGGACTTGTCCACATTCAGCGCTGCTGTGGCAGAGTCAGGCTGGATCCCATGTTTCCTGTCTGTGGCCAGTAGAATTTCCAACTCCCCACTTTTAGTGGCATCTTTGAATAGTTCTATATTGAAAAGGACAATAATGCAGATTTAAGGTTCTATAATTTAAACCTGTTAAGGCACCTGAATGACAAACGACCCAATCATTCAACAGTGTTAACTTTAGATAAAATATATAAAGTCTCTAAATTAGTTTCTGCATTTATAAAAATGTTGAAAATAATGTTAATAGTCATCTACAAAAGTATGACCAACACTTTTATGAAATGGATATAAGAATATTTGAGTGAAGCATGTAGCACTATCTGACACATAATATGTACAAAAAATATTCCTTAAAAGTAATAGAGGTAATATTTAAGAAAATGATAACATAAAATCTGGTGGATAAAGCTGCTTAAGTGCTTGACAAACTCTATACACACATTTGGAATGAATTTAAGGACAGATCAATAGAATTCAATTTGAACAATGGAGAGAAAATACACTGGAAAAATAAATGAACAGAATTTCACGGACCTTTGAAATAATAACAAAGGGGACTAACATTCATATTACTGGAGTGTCATAAGGATAGGGGAGAGAGAGAGAGAAGGATGAAAATTTATGTAAATAAATAATATCTGCACCCTTCCCAAAATGGCAAAAGAAACCTGCAGATTCAAGAATATAAGAAAATCCTAAATTGGACAAACACAAAAAAACCCATGCCAACATATACCATAATTAAATTTCTGAAAATTAAAGAAAAGAAAATTTGAAAGCAGTCAGGAAGAAAAGATAAATTATATCCAGCAGATCCCTTATATGAAACCATGGACACAAGAAAGGAAGAATAAAAAAGAAAATATGAACATTTTCCAATCAAGGCAAACTAGGAGAATTATTTGTTAATAAGCATATCCTTAAAGAATATTCCCTGTTAAGAGAAGTTTGGAACTAAAGAAAGGAAAAGAACATCAGAGTGAGTAAATGTAATTGACCATCTTCCTGTGAGCTTCTTAAATCTTATTGAATAGTTGAAGCAAAATTTACAACACGATTAGACATGGTGTTCAGTGTATCTACAGGAAATACTTAACGTGACTGTATTTTAAGGTTCAGAGAGCAAAAGATGCTGGGTGAGTTTTTCAAATGGTAAAATATAAACACATCAGCGACCTGGGCATGTGATTACAATAACCAAAACACACTAATAAAAATATGCCAATTAATATGTTAAAATACTATAAATTAGTCAAGATATAATTCTTAAAAAAACATGACCCATAGAAAGGCCAAAAAGAAAAAAAAAGAAATGAGAAACAAAGACAACAAACTACAAACAGATAATAAAATGGCAGACTCAAACCCTGCCTCTCAATAATTACCTTGAAATTAAAAGCTCTAAATATAAAAGTTGAAAGACAGGGATTGACAGAATTAAATGGAAGAAATTTCAGAGTCAAAGGAAATCACAGAACATTTGATGACATGTAAGATGTACACAGGAGAAGACTCTACACATGGACATCACCAGATGGTCAACACCAAAATCAGATTGATTATATTCTTTGCAGCCAAAGATGGAGAAGCTCTATACAGTCAACAAAAACAAGATCAGAAGTTGACTGTGGCTCAGATCATGAACTCCTTATTGCCGAATTCAGATTTAAAATGAAGAAAGTGGGCAACACCACTAGACCATTCAGGTATGACCTAAATCAAATCCCTTATGATTATACAGTGGAAGTGAGAAATAGATTTAAGGGACTAGATCTGGTAGACAGAGTGCCTGATGAACTATGGATGGAGGTTCGTGACATTGTACAGGAGGCAGGGATCAAGATCATCCCTGTGGCAAAGAAATGCAAAAAAGCAAAATGGCTGTCTGAGGAGGCATTACAAAAGCTGTGAAAAGAAGAGAAGTGAAAAGCAAAGGAGAAAAGGAAAAACATAAGCATCTGAATGAAGAGTTCCAAAGAATAGCAAGAAGAGATAAGAAAGCCTTCCTCAGTGATCAATGCAAAGAAATAGAGGCAAACAACAGAATGGGGAAGACTAGAGATCTCTTCAAGAAAATTAGAGATACCAAGGGAACATTTCATGCAAAGATGGGCTCGATAAAGGACAGAAATGGTATGAACCTAACAGAAGCAGAAGATATTAAGAAGAGGTGGCAAGAATACACAGAAGAACTGTACAAAAAAGATGAAGTGAGAAATAGATTTAAGGGACTAGATCTGGTAGACAGAGTGCCTGATGAACTATGGATGGAGGTTCGTGACATTGTACAGGAGGCAGGGATCAAGATCATCCCTGTGGCAAAGAAATGCAAAAAAGCAAAATGGCTGTCTGAGGAGGCATTACAAAAGCTGTGAAAAGAAGAGAAGTGAAAAGCAAAGGAGAAAAGGAAAAACATAAGCATCTGAATGAAGAGTTCCAAAGAATAGCAAGAAGAGATAAGAAAGCCTTCCTCAGTGATCAATGCAAAGAAATAGAGGCAAACAACAGAATGGGGAAGACTAGAGATCTCTTCAAGAAAATTAGAGATACCAAGGGAACATTTCATGCAAAGATGGGCTCGATAAAGGACAGAAATGGTATGAACCTAACAGAAGCAGAAGATATTAAGAAGAGGTGGCAAGAATACACAGAAGAACTGTACAAAAAAGAGCTTCATGACCCAGATAATCATGATGGTGTGATCACTCACTTAGAGCCAGACATCCTGGAATGTGAAGTCAAGTGGGCCTTAGGAAGCATCACTACGAACAAAGCTGGTGGAGGTGATGGAATTCCAATTGAGTTATTTCAAATCCTGAAAGATGATGCTATGAAAGTGCTACACTCAATATGCCAGCAAATTTGGAAAACTCAGCAGTGGCCACAGGACTGGAAAAGGTCAGTTTTCATTCCAATCTCAAAAGAAGGCAATGCTAAAGAATGTTCAAACTATCATACAATTGTACTCATCTCACACACTAGTACGGTAATGCTCAAAATTCTCCAAGCCAGGCTTCATCAGTACATGAACTGTGAACTTCCAGATGTTCAAGCTGGTTTTAGAAAAGGCAGAGGAACCAGAGATCAAATTGCCAACATCTGCTGGATCATCAAAAAAGCAAGAGAGTTCCAGAAAAACATCTATTTCTGCTTTATTGACTATGCCAAAGCCTTTGACTGTGTGGATCACAATAAACTGTGGACAATTCTGAAAAAGATGGGAATACCAGACCACCTGACCTGCCTCTTGAGAAACCTATATGCAGGTCAGGAAGCAAGAGTTAGAACTGGACATGGAACAGCAGACTGGTTCCAAATAGGAAAAGGAGTATGTCAAGGCTGTATATTGTCACCCAGCTTATTTAACCTATATGCAGAGAACATCATGAGAAATGGTGGGCTGGAAGAAGCCCAAGCTGGAATCAAGATTGCCAGGAGAAATATCAATAACCTCAGATATGCAGATGACACCACTCTTATGGCAGAAAGTTAAAAGGAACTAAAAAGCCTCTTGATGAAAGTGAAAGAGAAGAGTGAAAAAGTTGACTTAAAGCTCAACATTCAGAAAATGAAGATCATGGCATCCAGTCCCATCACTTCATGGGAAATAGATGGGGAAACAGTGTCAGACTTTATTTTTTTGGGCTCCAAAATCACTGCAGATGGTGATTGCAGCCATGAAATTAAAATAAGCTTACTCCTTAGAAGGAAAGTTATGACCAACCTAGACAGCATATTAAAACAGAGACATTACCTTGTCAACAAATGTCTGTCTAGTCAAGGCTATGGTTTTTCCAGTGGTCATGTATGGATGTGAGAGTTAGACTATAAAGAAAGCTGAGAGCCAAAAAATTGATGCTTTTGAACTATGGTGTTAGAGGAGACTCTTGAGAGTCTCTTGGACTGCAAGGAGGTCCAACTAGCCCATCCTAAAGGAGATCAGTCCTGGGTGTTCATTGGAAGGACTGATGCTGAGGCTGAAACTCCAATACTTTGGCACCTCATGTGAAGAGTTGACTCAATTGAAAAGACCCTGATGCTGGGAGGGATTGGGGGCAGGAGGAGAAGGGGACGACAGAGGATGAGATGGCTGGATGACATCACTGACTCAATCGTCATGAGTTTGATTGAACTCTGGGAATTGGTGATGGACAGGGAGGCCTGGTGTGCTGAGATTCATGGGGTCGCAGAGTTGGACACAAATGAGCAACTGAACTGAATTGAAGATGTACATAGGGCTGAAAGAGCAGGGAGACAGCGGAAAGCAATGAATCCAAATTGGAGGCTGAAGCTTGAAATTTTGTGTTAGTTGATGTATTTTGAAATTTATTCTAAAGGTGATGAGTAGCTTATCAAGATGTGTGTGTGTGTTGTTTGTCTATGTGAGAGAGAGAGAGTGGGGAGAGAAGAGATGTTACAATATCTATATTTTTAAACTTAACTGGAGAATGAATTAAAAGATGCAAGTACAGAAGAAGAAAGATCAGTTAGGTAGTTACCATGATACTTCATTCTAAACAGTTACAATGCTTAGAATAGGAGATGGCTACGACTAGGGGAGGAATGGCGAAAACTGTTTAGTAACTGGATCTAAGATCCTGAAGCAAACACTGACAGGCTCTTGAATTTGGATTTCTTTAATCTTTTTATCTCTTCCATCTTTTAAGTCATGGTTGAAAGCATCTGTCCATAGTCCTATTTTTCAAGGGTATTAGTCATGGCTCTTTGTAAGAATATTGTAAATCAGTACATTATAGTCCAAAAATCTCTGAGTTTATGCATGCGTGCACACAGAGACAGAATAAGAGAGAGAGGTATGGCATGCACACACAGATTTGAACAAAAGCAGGAAACAATATTTAACTTTCCTAATGGGGTCACATAGAGTCGGACACGACTGAAGCGACTTAGCAGCAGCAACTGGGATATGCCAGAGAATCTGGAAAACTCAGCAGTGGCCATAGGACTGGAAAAGGTCAGTTTTCATTCCAATCCCAAAGAAAAGCAATGCCAAAGAATGCTCAAACTACCACACAATTGCACTCATCTCACATGCTAGTAAAGTAATGCTCACAATTCTCCAAGCCAGGCTTCATCAATACATGAACTGAGAACTTCCAGATGTTCAAGCTGGTTTTAGAAAAGGCAGAGGAACCAGAGATCAAATTGCCAACATCCGCTGGATCATCACAAAAGCAAGGGAGTTCCAGAAAAAACATCTATTTCTGCTTTATTGACTATGCCAAAGCCTTTGACTGTGTGGATCACAGTAAACTGTGGAAAATTCTGAAAGAGATGGGAATACCAGACCACCTGACCTGCCTCTTGAGAAACCTATATGCAGGTCAGGAAGCAAGAGTTAGAATTGGACATGGAACAATAGCCTGGTTCCAAATAGGAAAAGGACTACGTCAAGGCTGTATATTGTCACCTTGCTTATTTAACTTCTATGCAAAGTACATCATGAGAAACGCTGGGCTGGAAGAAGCACAAGCTGGAATCAAGATTGCCGGGAGAAATATCAATAACCTCAGATATCAGATGACACCACCCTTATGACAGAAAGTGAAGAGGAACTAAAAAGCCTCTTGATGAAAGTGAAAGAGGAGAGTGAAAAAGTTGGCTTAAAGCTCAACATTCAGAAAACGAAGATGATGGCATCTGGTCCCATCACTTCATGGGAAATAGATGGGGAAACAGTGGAAACAGTGTCAGACTTTATTTTTGGGGGCTTCAAAATTACTGCAGATGGTGACTGCAGCCATGAAATTAAAAGATGCTTACTCCTTGGAAGGAAAGTTATGACCAACCTAGACAGCATACTGAAAAGCAGAGACATTACTTTGCCAACAAATGTCTGTCTAGTCAAGGCTATGGTTTTTCCTGTGGTCATGTGTGCTTGTAAGAGTTGGACTGTGAAGAAAGCTGAGCGCCAAAGAATTGATGCTTTTGAACTGTGGTGTTGGAGAAGACTCTTGAGAGTCCCTTGAACTGCAAGGAGATCCAACCAGTCCATTCTAAAAGAGATCAGTCCTGTGTGTTCTTTGGAAGGAATGATGCTAAAGCTGAAATTCCAGTACTTTGGCCACCTCATGTGAAGAGTTGACTCATTGGAAAAGACCCTGATGCTGGGAGGGATTGGGGGCAGGAGAAGGGGATGACAGAGGATGAGATGGCTGGATGCCATCACCAACTCATGGACATGATTCTGAGTGAACTCCGGGAGTTGGTGATGGACAGGGAGGCCTGGTGTGCTGCGATTCATGGGGTCGCAAAGAGTCAGACACGATTGAGAGACTAAACTGAACTGGGATATACTCATATTGTTTATTCTTACTTCAATCCATTTCATCCCATTTCTATCTCATAGCATTCCAGTATGTTAAATTAACAATAGTGTTTCAAACCTAAACAGGCTTCACTGTATCCTAGTCACTAGCGACTTTCTACTCATTGTTTGAAAAAAATCCTGCCAAAGGCCATGCCTATATATTTTGTGCACCTCCATCAGCATGAGAGATTGAACACAATGGCCAAGGGCTCCCTTCTAGCTCCACCCCCATTTTCAGAACCAATTGCCTCAGCTCTTAAGAGTTGTGACATATTTATAAGGTGCCGACAAAATGCAACTGTTGAGCCTGAATCGGATTTAAGCATAGTTTACCTCCAACAATGACTAGTCACTACTTTCAGCATGATGAGCACAATGAGGAGATAAATGGGTTGAGCACTGATTCTGCAGCGTCCTGTCTCGGGGGAGCAAGGACAATTTCCTTCTTCTTTTTTAATTCAGCAGTGGATTTTCCAGACATATAATTATTCAGTCTCTACTCTGTGCTTTCTGCTAGCAACTCTTAAAATGTGTTCTGTGGGACAGTAGTTCCCTGGCACATACACGTGTGTCATAAGACAGAAAGGTTTCTCAGCTAAACTGCCTTGAGAAAGTCTGGGCCAAATAATGATAAAGCAGCTTGCTACTACAGAACTCCTTAGAGTTTTCAAAACACTACATATGTATAGTTTACATGTAGAACTTTCAATAAGCTATATATGTAGTTTATTATTATATATAGATTATATATAATAAATGA
>SJXQ01002672.1:34082-80154 GCA_006408695.1 Aepyceros melampus
TATATATTATATAGTTTATAATTATTATATATGTAGAGATTTTAATAAACTACATATGTAATTTACTCTAGCATTTTATTATATATAATATACATTTATATAAAATATATATATATCTTCCTATAAATTCTTGATTCTGTATCTAACTTGAGCTATCTATCTGAATATATAAGAAGCATCTTCAACTTTAACATGGACAAAACATACATTTTGAATCTTCTTTCTGCGATGCTTAATCTTCTTGAATTCTTCCTTACTGGCAATACTATTTTCCAGGTGCTTAGGTTAAAATCTTTAGTATTATCTTTGACTACCCTCTTTCTGAGATATAAACGCAAAAAATTAAATTTCTGCCATTTCATACATTCAAAATAAACCCCAAATCCACCCCATCTGAATTGCCATCATTTCTAGCCTGAGCTAGTACAATAACTTCTAAATGGTCCCCCTACTTCTAGAATTGATCTTCTTTTTTTGATTAATTTTTACTGGAATGTAGTTGATTTTTTACTGGAGTATAGAGGAGAAGGGGATGACAGAAGACAGGATGGCTGGATGGCTTCACCAACTCTATGGACATGAGTCTGAGCAACCTCCAGGAGACAGTGAAGGACAGGGAAGCCTGGCACACTGCCATCCATAGGGTCACAGAGTCGGACACGACTGAGTGAGCAACAGCAACAAGTTGCTTTGCAATGTTCTGTCAATTTCTGCTGTAGGATGAAGAGAATCAGCTGAATGTTTGCATATATCCCCTGTCTTTGGGGGCTCTGCTTCCCATTTAAGTCACCGCAGAGCACTGAGTAGGGATTGACACACATGCGTTGCTAATACTATGTACAGCACAGAACTGATTCACTTCCCTGTGTGCTCCGTATGGGACTTGGAGGGGAGTCTTTTCACAACATAAGTCAGCCCATGTCTACTCCTCTAATCATAATCTTTCATTTTTTTCCCCATATTTGGGATAAAATTCAAAACTGTGGCCATAGATTTCAAGGGCCAATACCATCTGGACCCTAGCTACGTCTCTCACCTGATTTCCTACTAATTTTTTTCCTTCATTTGTTCCTCTCCTCTTTTTCACACGTGCCAAGGCCTCTGCTAACCAAGAATTTTGTATCTGCTGTATTCTGGGCCTGGATGTGCTTTTCCTTTCTATTTTTCTGTTTCACTCCCCTTCTTTATTCAAGGTTGTTTATTCACCAGTTTTTCCACTGAGCCTGTCTAGAATCTCATCTTTCCTTACCCTTTACCCTCTTTTACTGCTTTAATTTTTCTTTCCTTGGGATTAACTCCTACCATCCATTGTTATTTCTTATACCTATGCCCAATTTTTGTTTGCTGTATCTTGCCAACTAGAAGGTAAGCTTGAGAACAAGGAGAACAAGGACTTTGTATTAACAGCCACATTCCAAGCTCCTAGAAGTAGACCAGAGACATAGTAGGCATTTAATAAATAAGTGCTGAAAAACAAACAAGCCCCATGTGATAATTTGAATTATTTAATGCAACATTTTCTCAGCAAGTTTGAAAGTAATGCCTGCCTTACCCCAGAAGAGTTCTCCCTCCCCCCTGCCCCTGCAGAGATCCTTCTTTTTAATTCTTCTCTAAGTCCTCAGCCTCTGCTTCAAATAAAATTACAGGATGCGTGCTTTGCAGGGAAGCCAATTTTATTACTTTATCTAGAGTGACTGCCTCAGTCCAGCTTTATCTGTCCTACACTGACTTACACCACACATTTTAGGTCTATGTCATCAGAAGCATAGAATCTTGCTAAGAACAGTCACAGTCCATTTGTTTTTGATGGTCCTTTGCAAGAATGTGATAAAAAATAAACCTTGAAGAAGGTTGTTTGATGTACCTTCTTTCTTCTCAGGGAATACTTTAGATTACCAAGGGTGTTGTTGTTTTTTTTTTTTTTTTAATCTCTTTTGAAATAAAGCATCTGGAAATAAATCCATACTGATAGTTCTGCTCTCTCTCCAAATGATGGAGACAATCACAGGAAATGGTAATGTGTTAGAGGTTGAGGATTGGGAGGAGTGGAAAAGCAAGAGACGCGGAAGGAAAAGGAAGAGAAGGAGGAAGGAGGAAGCGAAGGAGAAGGAGAGAGCAGGAAGGAGGAAGGAAGAAAGGGAAGAAGGAGGGAAGAGACTAAGGCAGCAGAAGAGAAAACAGGAGGAAATCTTGAAGGAAATGTGAAGAGTGATAATGAAATCATGATTTTCTAACAATGACAAAAGGAAGAAGAAAGGAGTACATTACCTTGAGAGAGGCAATGATAAGACAGAAAACAGAGGAGAGGTAGAATCTCTTCTTATTCTGCAAGGTCCAGCTTCCTACAAAATCATTGCAATAGTCCTAACAGACTAACAGCAGTCTCTGAGGAGGGAAATGAAGAGCAGGGGGAGGGCATGTTTCATGCAGGAGAAAGCTAGACTTGAGATGTTCCTCCCACAGTCTGTTGCACCAGAAAGTGGTTTGAGATAGAGTTTGAAGTCAGGTGCCCCCGTCTACAAAGCTCCTGTTTTCAATGCTGTGTCTACCAGCTTCCTCTCATTTTCACACACAATAATTCACTTGAGTCTCCAGAAGCTGAATCTGTTATATAATTAATAGGAAAACAAAAAACAACCAACTTCCAGTGGGAAAAACAGAAAGCGTTTATGGCTGATTTGTCAGAAGGAGGAGACAAAGGAGCCAACGAATCCAGAACCACTAGAGGAAGCGAACAGACAAAAGAGAGGAACCCCAGAGACTACTCTGGCAGATGGGTTCATTAAGCAATCCTGCACGGTATGAAAAGGATGCTAATCATTGCAGTATTTCCACTCCAAACGAGGAGAGTGAGTTGCATACTGAGTCCTCTCCACGTGAGCTTTTAGAAAAGGCTGATTCTTCTTAGACACCATCAGAGCTGCCAGCACTCACCCTTGGGAAGCCATGGTCTTCTGTGAAGCAGTCCAAGTCCCGGCTCTGATGCCAGCTGTCACACTAGCGAGTCTGCTTCCTTTCTGGAAAGCTCAGAAAATGCTGGCTGTGTGTCCTGGAGGTGGAGGTGTGAAGAGGATTTTTTTCTGCATGGTCACAGCAGGAAGTTGGAAGAGGAAGAAGACAAGGGTGAGAGGGAACCTTGTACCAATTACGTTTAAAGTATCTAGCACACATCGTACTATTTCCAAGTGACATTTGTCTATTGCATAGGCAATAGACTGCCAGGAGCCAGCGTGAGGAACTCCGCCCATGGCAAAGGTCATGAGGAAGGAGGCTCAGCATACACAAAGACGGGATCGAGCCTCAGGAGACCCCCTGTTCCCGAGCATCTACCCCCAAAACCAGAGTCTGCCTGCTTTACTGTGTTATGCTTTCCACTTACTCTTCTAACATTAACAGGGGGCTGTCCTCCCACCACCTTTTTCTGGAAAAAGTTAATTTAGAGCTTTTAGATAATAAATCTCCTGGGCATAATAAGAGTGGTTCAATCCAAAAACCCCTCGGATGGCTTTCTAGCCTGCCTGCCAGACTCTTATAGCTGCACATGTGATTGTTTGAGGCCTCCTGACCACGGGAGGCACAGGAAGCTTAAAACATCCTAGGAATGTAGGGGCTTCCGAGGAGTCAAAATCGTTAAAATAGGACTGATTATGGGTTTCATTTGTTGAGCCAATACTGATGCCAAGTTCTAATATCTTTTATTTGTAGATATAATTGGTACATAGAAAAAACAGGTGATAGCCCTGGTATTAGCAACATTAGATCTTTAAGTTAAGTACTTTCTTTGTTATAACCCACTGCACCTTTGTTCTACAGGAATGTAACTTTATTTAGTATTTTGAGGGTGATGAAGATTAAGGAAAAACACTTCAGGGGAAAATGAGTTCCGGTTGATAGATAGTTATCTAGGAAGAGAGCCATAAAAATGTTAACAGGCCTCTTGGCCAGAAGATAATGTAAACCACCTGAGACCTTTTGTATATGGGAAGGTATGCAAAAGGAAAGCCTGGTCTCAATAAGGGTCAGGACTGTTGCCCCTGCATAACTCTACATATTCCATTATTTCTTTATGTACAACTTGGGCTATATAAGCTGCTTTTGAAAATAGGGTCTTGGGTCTGGCATCGATGCTTGGCTCCCCCATGTCGTTCTTTTCTCCCTTTTCTGGCTGAATTCCCATCTGGAGCATGGAGGCTCACCGAGTCTATTTATTGCCCTGGCTTCTAAGACCCACGCAAGAGGGAGCCCAAGGTGGGGCACCCTCTGCTATTCAAGTGGGTGCTGGTGGCCTAACTAGACGGTGCCAGTTCCTTGTCTTGGAACTTTATTGGTTTTCCACGTAAACCAAGTTATTCAGCCTCTTTTCTCCCTAATTTTCCTACTACACTATTCTTCCCTAATCTCTGTTTATATTTCTAAATAAATGTTCTTCCTCACCAACTCCGTCCCCGCTTCAAATTCCCTGGACCCACCAGGGCTGGACCCTGGCAAATGTGCTAACAGATCTAGTACCTTTGTCAAGCTAACGAATGAGTAATATAAATATGAATAATCAACTTCGTCCTTCGTCCTTCATAGTTATTACTGTCCGGTATTTGCTTTGAGAGGAGTTGAACTACTCATTGTTAAAGAGAAATGATCCTTTCCTGTCTGAAACATTTGTGAACCATTCAGTTGGGTGTGGTGAATAAAATACTTAAGGATCTAATACATAAAAATGCAATAGGCAAAACACATTTTTTTGCTCCCTTTCTCAAAGGATGGTATATTTTGTATCTGCCCTGATTTTGTGTCTTGACTTCATGTACAATTGTATATTGATATTTTTAGTTGAAATAGAGTAGGACTAATAATATTGATATAATACTAATAAGTCATGTTGGTATGTGTGATTGTCACATAGGATTCACAGGAGGTTTAAATTCACCATTGTCAACGTAAAAGATTAATGCTATCTAGCTTCTTCATGAATCTATAACCATGAATGAAGAGCTTGTCTCAACTTATTTCACTGAGGGAACTACAAGGATGATAGGCATAATACTATGCTTCAACTCAGGGATTTCTAAGCATTGCTCACTATACAGATCTGATTTTCAACATCAGGGTTCTTTCAGTGTCTTTGAACAGCATTTGTTTTGCTGTTCAGTTCAATTCAGTTCAGTCACCCGGTCGTGTCCAACTCTTTGCGACCTCACTGAACCGCAGCACGCCAGACCTCCCTGTCCAACACAACTCCCAGAGTTTACCCAAACTTGTGTCCATTGAGTCGGTGATGCCATCTAACCATCTCCTCCTCTGTCGTCCCCTTCTCCTCCTGCCTTCAATCTTTCCCAAGACCAGGGTCTTTTCAAATGAGTCAGCTCTTCGCATCAGGTGGCCAAAATGTTGGAGTTTCAGCTTCAACATCATCAGTCCATCCGATGAACACCCAGAACTGATTTCCTTCAGGATGTCCTGGTTGGATCTCCTTGCAGTCCAAGGGACTTTCAAGAGTCTTCTCCAACACCACTGTTCAAAAGCATCCATTCTTTTGTGCTCAACTTTCTTTATAGTCCACCTATCTATTCTGTATACAGAAGAAAAACACTCATGAGTATAAAACTTGTTCACATAAAACGAGTGTATAAATTGTTATCTTCCCGACCCAGGGATCAAACCCACATCACTTCCATCTCTTACACTGGTAGGCAGATAATTTAATGACTGTGCCACCTAGGAATCGATATACATTTCAAGAACCACTGCCATTAGCTTCTCCTGTTCATGACCGAAGTAGGAGAAAGAACACTGGAAGAAGTACTTGTAAGCATATTATTTAGTCAAGGAACTGTTATGCTGGGTACTCCAGTTATTACTGGGACAAGTCACTTCCTCCAATGATGATAAGTATACCTGAAAAATTCTTACAAATTCATGGGATGCGATGTCTACATGATAAATGTGTTCATCTTATGCTACTGCTTCAGGTATGCCTGCTTCAGCACGAAAGACTGCATTTAAAGGGATGCCTACTATTCCAGCTCAAGCAACAGACACTGAAGTGCAGATCATTGTCCTTTGTTGAAAATGATCAGCAGTTTGTCAACATATTTAACATGCCAGAGCAAGCCTTGGGATGCAACTCTAAAAACAGGTTAGGCTCTCTTTTTGCCAAGCCCTGCGATAAAATACAAATCAAAAAAAGAAAAATAGCAATGATTTTGTCAGGACTTCCTCACCTTTTCTTTCTGGATGGCAGGAAGCAGACACTGAGCCAGATGACTGCAGCATTTAATTGTGAGCTAACACTGGGTGGGGTGGAAGCTCATCACTCTAGTAAGAATGTGGCTCAATTAAACCGTTTGACTTTCATTCACTTCATGTACATAGAGTTCTATAATTCTTAGTTAAGAAATTCAGTCAGTTATACTTCCTTACACCTTCACAATCTCTTGGTGTACACCAATGTCAGTTCCTAGTCCAGCACTTATACAATGAGTGTTACAGGTAGTAATACTGCATAAATGATGATGAGCAATGACAGGAAGTTTATTTCTTTTCTGTTTGACTTCCCTATTTTTATATAATCAAGCAGTGAAATATACTTATGGATGTGAATATTTTAGTGGCGTGTATAAATACATATTGACTAATGCTATGATAACTCATAGTGTTGGCACAATAATATTCATGGTATTATGTCTTTTTCATATATTCCTTTTTTAATAATTTTATTTTTTAGTTTGTTTTGCTTTACAATACTGTATTCACTTTGCTATACATCGACATGAATCAGCCACGAGTGTACATGAACTCCCAATCCCAACCCCCACCTCCCTCCTCCCGCCCCACACCATCTCTCTGGATTATCCCCGTGCATCAGTCCCAAGCATCCTGCATCCCGCATTGAACCTAGATCGGTGATTCATTTCACTTATGATATCATACATGTTACACTGCCACTCTCCCAAATCATCCCTCCCTCTCCTCTCCCACAGAGTCCAAAAGGCTGTTCTATCATATATTCCTTTTGAGATTCTGTTCCATTATACGTTATCATATGATATTCAATACAGTTTCCTAAACTATACAGTAGGTCCTTGTGGTTTCTTTCATATATAGTACTATGTAGTTGTTAATAATTCAAACAAAAACTGGTATACAAATATTCATAGTGACCTTATTCACAATAGCTCAAAGGTAGAACTCATTCAAGTGTCCATTAGTGGGTGAATGAATATGCAACACAGGGTATATTCAAAAGCTTGAACAGTATTCTACCATACAAAAGATAACTGAAATGGTTCTGCCACTGTGCAAGACATTACAGAAATTACTCCAAAACTAACACATGGAATAAACAGATATGATATTTTAATTCTAATTCATGCTATGTACCCAAAAGGTTTGGAAAAGAGGGCTGAAAAATGCATATTTCTACAGTCATAGTCACAATAGCATGATTCACACTGGCCAACAAACAGAAGCAATCTAAGTGTCCATGGACAGCCAATTCCATAAACAAACTGTGGTATACACACAATGGAATCTGATTCGGCCCTTCAAAGTCTGTAATTCTGACAGTGCTACAGTGTGGATGAACCTTATGGTCATTATATTAAGTGAAATAAAGCAGACCAAAAAAGGACAAACGTTCTGTAATTCCACTAGTATGAGATATCCAAACAAGTCAAATCCAAAGCTAGAAGAGGCAGAAAGTGATTTCCAGGGATCGAAGACAGTTCATGTTTCATGAACCCACCCAGTTTGGGAAAACTAACTTCCTGTGACATCTCCAAAACCAACTATACAAATAATCAGATGCCATATCCAGTCAAATGAATGTAGACATAATTTTACAATTTACACCAACCTCACTCAAACTTCTCAACAGACAAAAAGCAAAACCGTATCTATGGTACCTCAGCTTTGCTTAAAACTGTATCCACAGTACCTTAGTTTTGCTTATGAAATTTAACAAACAAACAAACAAAAAACCCCCAAAACAAATAAACTCACTAAATTCTATCCAAAAAAGGACATAAAATTTATAGCATGAACTTTAAAAAATTATAAATTTAAACTGTGTAAAACCTTATTCACAAAACTTAAACACAAGCCACAGAAAAATATATTTACAAAATACATATTTGAGAAAGTTGTACTCCAGCTATACCTAAAAAATCTGGAACAAACAACCTCATTTAAAATGTATAAATCTGAATGCCTGGCCAAAGAAAAGATACAAATAGTAAATTAGCATATCAAAAATACTCAAAATCATATATCGTTAAGAAATTACAAATTAAAACAACAGGAAGTAGCACTGCACACCTATTAGATACAGTAAACTCAAAAAAGAGGGGGTGGGGTGGGGCTTCTCTGGAGGCTCAGTGGTAAAGAATCTGCCTGACCATGCAAGACACTCAAGTTCGATCCCTTACCCAGGAAGATCCCACATGCCAGAGAAACTTAGCTGGATTTCTCCACAGCTAAACAAGGCTCACCTGTGACCTGAACACTACACATCTATGTGTAGTGAAAAAGTGCCCAAACAAACAAAAAGTATCACACAATTATACACAGCAGCTCTACTTGTAACAGCTAAAAACTTTCAAATATCAGGATGTCTTCGGTAGATGACTGTGTAAGCAAATTGGGATACATCCAAAGTGAAAGGGAGCAAATGCTACCCCCAAATATACCTCTGCAGCATGAGAATTAGTGGGACTTAATTAACTTTTTCAAGAGGACACATGATCATCTCTGACACCCAAGTTCAAGACGGCTCTTCTGTGAGTCACGTTTACAAGAGAAATCTCATTTCAAGGGAATCCTTAGTATATACCAGATAGAGGGATGACAGTCTTGTGAAACTCTTTTTTTTTTTTTAACAATAGGGAAAGCTAAGACATAAATCTGTACAACAACCATACCCTTCCTTTCCTTTGGTTTTATTTTTTTAATATTTATTGTTTTTCTATTCAGCTGCGCCAGGTCGACCTTCATTGAGGCAAGCCAGATATTTAGCTGCAGCATGCAAACCCTTCATTGTGGCGTGGGAGATCTAGTTCTCGGGTCTCGAAGGAGGCCAGGACCCTGGGCCTCCTTCTTTGGGAGTGTCCAGCCTCAGCCACTGGACCACCAGGAAGATGAAGATGGTGTCTAAGGTGATATTTTGGGCCATTTCAGTCACTGACTCAGTTTCCTGAGTTTCTCCAAAGCACGCCCAAGGTACACATTATTAAACTGGTTTGCAAAACATGTAAAGGTAGTTCATACTACAACACTGTATGCTTACAAATATTTAAATGGTAAATGGCATGTTATTTATTTTTATTACTATGGGAAAAGAATGCAGGATTCATACATATTACAACAACATGAATAAACATTAAAACCATCTTTAGTCAAAGAAATCCATATAGAAAAGGCCACCCAGATCCAATATTCATCATGTCTGCTTTAAAGTTTGTCCAAATAACCGAGAATCTCAGTAACACTCAAAAAAAAAAAAAAAAAAAAAGGATGACGAAAACCATGGGAATAAAAGATATATTCATACAATTGAACAATTGCTGAAAGGGAAGTGGGGCTGTGGATTACATTATAACGTAAGAACCATATGATTTCCTGATTTTGAAGGTTATGTGCTGGTTCTGCAGGAGAAGGTGCCCATTTTGGGTAAAACACACAGAGTATTTCAATCTGAAATGAAGTTCCAATATGACTTGATCGCTCAGAGCTTTTGTGTCATAAAGTTTTATTAAAGTATAAAAGAAATAGTGAAAGCTGCTGACATAGACTTTACACGGGGGCAGTATGAGTACCCCCTGCTGGTCTTTCAGTTCAGTTCAGTTGCTCAGTCATGTCTGACTCTTTGCAACCCCATGAATCACAGCACACCAGGCCTCCCTGTCCATCACCACCTCCTGGAGTTCACTCAGACTCATGTCCATCGAGTCAGTGATGCCATCTAGCCATCTCATCCTCTGTCGTCCCCTTCTCCTCCTGCCCACAATCCCTCCCAGCATCAAAGTCTTTTCCAATGAGTCAACTCTTCGCATGAGGTGGCCAAAGTACTGGAGTTTCAGCTTTAGCATCATTCCTTCCAAAGAAATCCCGGCAAAACAAACTAAAAAAATAAAAATTAATTAAAAAAAAAAAGAAATCCCAGGGCTGATCTCCTTAGCCAGATGTTATACAGCCACTAGCAGTCTGCTAAGGAAAAAAAGGCAATGTCTCAGAGAATGGCACCAGGCCCCTCACCTACAACATGCATTGAGATAACATTGGCAGCGGGTGAGTCATCCCAGGCCATAAAATGATTGACATGAATCTTGAAGAAAGGCAGATTTCCAGCAAATATATCGTTTCATTAACATGCATTAGGAGAACAAGGTATGAGTAAGACATACTGGTTTGTCAAGTCAGTTCTGAGCCTTTAGGGGGAACCAACCTGAAGACAGAGTCTAGCAGAAATACACAGTACGTTAACATAGCTTAAGACAAACATTTCCTTATGAAAAAATGCATTGCTTAGCTCAAGGTTTGAGAAAAGTTAAGTTCAGGTGGAGCCAGGAGTCGTCATGGCAAAACAGAATTTTCAGAGAAACCTCCTTTGAAATTTGTATGGAGAAGGGGAAAAAAATGTAACACTGGTTTGTTTCCTCTGGGTGCTTAAGAGAGAGAGAAAAAAAGTCTGACATTTGCAGCCTATTCCCTCTGTCTGGAGACCCCCGGCCTTCCTGCCTGTTACCCTCTTGGGGCCTTTAGGAAGCAATACACAAGCTGACCCTAACAGACAGTGGAATGACAAGGGACTCCAAAGAGCCAGAATAATCATGTAAGTCTGCAGTTCTAAGGTCCTCTGATATGCTGTGCTAAGTTGCTTCAGTCACGTCTGACTGTCAGAGCCCGCCAGGCTCCTCTGTCCATGGGAATTTCCCAGGGAAGAATAATGGAGTGGGTTGCCGTGCCCTCCTCCAGGGGATCTTCCCAACCTAGGGATTGGATTCCTGCACTGGTAGGGAGGTTCTTTACCACTAGCACCACCTGGGGCAAAAGTGCCTAAACAGAGATCAGGGAAACCCAGTTAGGAGAAGGGACTCAGAGGAAAGGAAGTGAGGGAAGGAGACTCTCAGTCACACTCAGAGAAGCCTGGCAGGTAGTTCTGCAGGTGGAAGAGGGGAGGAAGCAGGCTGGAGCTGTGTAGAAGATGAAAGAGGGAACTAAAGCAGGGGCCTCCAACCTCAAGGATCTAATGCCTGAGGATCTGAGGTGGAGCTGATGAAATCATACTAGAATCATACTATTTCAGTCACTCAGTCCTGTCCAATCCTTTGTAGCCCACCAGGCTCCTCAGTCCATTGAATTCTTCAGGAAGAATACAGGAGTGGGCTGTCATTTCCTTCTCCAGGAGATCTTCCCGACCCAGGGACTGAACCCAGGTCTTCCGCACTGCAGGCAGACTCTTTACCAACGGAGCCACCAGGGAACAGAAGGAAATAGAGGCACAATAAATGGACTGCACTTGAAACATCCCCAAACCTTCCCCCACCCCTGTCTGTCAAAAACTTGTCTTCCAAAAAAACTCCCGAGGTCAAGGAAGACACTTCAAGTGTACTCAACTGTCCCAGGTTGCTGGCTTAGGGAGATGCTGAAGCAGGGGTGTCCCAAGAGGTAGAACCTCCCTTGCGTGGGGTCCTCAGCAGACCTCCGATAGCCTTGGTGATGAAGGGAGAGATTTGTTTCATTTTTTAAAAATATCCTTGTGGGATAAAATTAAAACTTAGCAATTCTCTTCCAGTCTTCCTAATAAAATGTTTTCTTCCTTTACTGATCTGTGAAGTACCAACTGTGACAATCACTGTTCTAATATACCTCACAGTGTTGCTGACACTATGGATATAATTATGTGAAATTGAACTTATTCAATAAAAATGATGAAGCACCTGCCCTGTGCCCAACACTTTCCAAGGGTTGGGGAGTACAATGAAAATACTCCATAAGATGCACAGCTGGTAGGCATATTCTTTAAAAAAGCCTTTTACATTTCCACCAATAGTTTATTCTCAATGTCAACACTTGCCAATTAATGACCATGCTGGGTG
This sequence comes from Aepyceros melampus, assembly GCA_006408695.1. Lineage (NCBI taxonomy): Eukaryota > Metazoa > Chordata > Mammalia > Artiodactyla > Bovidae > Aepyceros > Aepyceros melampus. Next base: position 46,175 of record SJXQ01002672.1, read on the forward strand.
GGAAGCTCATTAAAAACCCAGGAGCCAGGGTTCCTGGAAGGATATCCCATTCTCCCTTGGGCAGTCCTTCACCCTCTGTGGCTCTCAGTTTCCTCATCGGCAAAATCATGGACAACTGACTATAATTCATCCCTGGAACCCAAGCCTATTGAGGGGGAGGGGAAATATTAAAGAGACCAGATTGAAAGAAAAATATGTCATTGCTGCTGTTTTCAGTGAGACAGACAGACACAATGAAGGAAGGAGCCCCTGGCCCTGCGGGCTTTACCTAGGGGTCTAGTCTGGGAAATTGTAAACATCAGGAGATGGCTCCGAGCTGGACTTCCACCAACAAGAACACTCATGCAAAGGACAAGCCTGCAGAGCTCTGTGCCCATCAGCCACAGGAAGAGACTGCCTCCCGACAGCCAGCAGCATTTACAAGTGACCTCCTAAGGCCTTCGCCAAACTACAGGGGCACCTCTGGGTTTTCTGTTTACCTCACTTTTCTGACTCTTTTCTTAAAAAACACACACATTTCTTTATAGAATGCCACACTGGAAGGAAAATAGGCCTTCGATTTTAAGACCTCGATTTGCAAAAACCTTGGAGGTTTTTTTTTTTTTTAATTAAATCAGCACATAATTTAAAATTTTTACATGTTCTAATTACTCCGTTCCAAAACACCAAACTTACTGCACAGGGTCCCCATGGAAAGGCCCCCTCTCTGCAGGACAGCCACAGATTCCACCATGAAAGGGCAGCAAGGTGCCCTCTCCCTTTCTTTTCTGCCTGGGTGGCCACCAAGTGTTTAAATTCATGCACCCTACTAAGTTTCTAGGGTGCAACTCGTGGACCCTTCCCTTTCCCATCCCAGCAGGTGGTCAAAGGCCTGCTGGGCTGCAAAGTGCCAGAAGCAGGGCTGGGCCAGACGGCCAGAGTAAGGGTTATAAAGTCCCCGCAGGTGAAATCACCAGGCAGGATAAATCCCTCGGACTTCCAGCAGGCACTAGGCTGCTTGGGAAAACCTGTGCGGGTCTGAGCTTTATGTGAAGGGGTAAAGCGGTAAAAGCCTTGACCCCAAAGGCGAGACCTTTCCGCCATTGCCAGATTACGGGGCTCTGAGACTGTGCCAACAGAGAGGGCGGGAAACATGGTTCCCTGCTCCACCGAGTCCCAGTTCCCTTACCTGTGGCCCGCACCTCTCTGCTCCGCTCACTGGATGCAGATGGATTGGAACCCAGGAATGCACGAAATAGGCATTCCCAGCTGCAATAGCGACCCCTGAGAGCACAACTGGGACGCCCTGCCTCCGACGGGCTCCTGGTGCGCCCCCGCCCCCCGCCATGCGCTCCCAGTGAGCCCCGCTCCCACGCCCACTTCCAGGAGAGGCCCGTGGGCCTCGCTACTGCCACCAGGTGAAACACCAGGATGAGCAAATCCACCCCACAGAGACAATCCAAGCTTTTTATCAGCTGATCTGTCTATGATTCAGGGATAAAACTATGACTACAGAAAGGAAAGATGACCTGACCTAGGATGGCCATGATATTCTACAGAACCAGACAAAATTGGTTACAAGGAATCTTTTTTTCTTGGAAACTGTAAAGCTGGTTCTTTTGCATATGCAATTAAAACCAATTAGCTTGTTACAAAGGCGGCCTAGGGCAAGGCTTGAAGTTAATCCTTGCCACAGACTTCGACAACTTCCCTGGCGGCTCAGAGGGTAAAGCATCTGCCTACAATGCGGGAGACCTGGGTCCAATCCCTGGGTCAGGAAGATCTCCTGGAGAAGGGAATGGCAGCCCACTCCAGTATTCTTGCCGCCACCTGCCTCCCCCGCCTCCACCTCCCGCCCCCCTGCCCCCCAAAAAGCGACTCAAATAAATATTTTAAATCTCAGGCGGAAAATTAGAAGATCTCTTGTCTGTCTGTCTGGATTTATGTATCTCTCAGTGTGAGTCTTCTGTTTTTTGATGATACTGCTCAAGTTCTGAGTTCTTATTTAAATGGTCTCAAGAAAAGGAAGTCCTTACAAATCAAACAGTTGTAAATACAAGAAAACATTGACCTAAATGAATTTCAGATTCACGTGAACTGGGAAATAGTCAATATTAAATATCTAGTATTTTTTTCCCCCTACTCTACTATAGACATGTTTAAGAGTCATGAACATTCAGCACAAAATTTTCACAGTGCCTAGGTTTATTATAAGTTAAAAACTGCTATATTTTTATATCCGTCACAAGCTTCTCAACAAAGTACCGCTAAAAACAACAAAAAACTCCTAAAAATATGTAAATGTGATATGAGCTTTTAGATAAACTATTAACAATAATTATACTCTAAAATATGTCTATAATAGTCTCAATTGAAGGCAGAGGAGAAGGGGACGACAGAGGATAAGATGGATGGATGGCATCACTGATTCAATGGACATGAGTTTGAGCAAGCCCCTGGAGTTAGTGATGGACAGGGAAGCCTGGCGTCCTGCAGTCTTCCGGGTCACAAAGTATCAGACAAAACTGAGCAATTGAACTGAACTGAACTTCCAATAGTGTTTCCAGATTTTGGTTTCTATCGTTGTGCTAAACTAAGTGACGACGGTGTATTGAATAGCTAGGTCATTTCCAAATAAATTAAGATTGTGAAACATTCAGTACTTGAAAGGACCTCCCTCTTACACAGAAACGAAAGAGATTTTTGGTATCCATGAATAGTGTCTGGTGCCATCCTGACATGTTCAGTGTAAGAAGTAAGGTTTTTTTGTTTGTTTGTTTGTTTGTTTTGGTATTATCACTGATACGTACGTTCACCAGTCTATAGAATGCCAATATAAAAGTCAGTTCTTGGTTGCTTAAGGGAAATGTATGACTTGTTATTATAGAAGGTATGAGGAATGAAATTGCATTTTATGAAGGAAAACGGAGTAGTTCTGTCTTACAGGTGGCAGTTTCAGGACAGGAGAAGCAAAGGAATGTTCTATAGAATGCCAATATAAAAGTCAGTTCTTGGTTGCTTAAGGGAAATGTATGACTTGTTATTATAGAAGGTATGAGGAATGAAATTGCATTTTATGAAGGAAAACGAAGTAGTTCTGTCTTACAGGTGGCAGTTTCAGGACAGGAGAAGCAAAGGAATGAATACAGAATGAGATAAGGAGGTTTTACGGAAAGTGGACCCCCAGAAAAGTTTTGTGCCTAGTACCCGTTTTCTTGAGATGTTGAACTGCCTTTGCTAACGGATTTTACGTTTCTTTACCTCCTAAGTGATCTGTTCTAGGTTTACTTTTGAAATCTTTTGTTAACTTTGGCTAAGTGGAGAAGTATTGTTTCTTGGTGACTTATGTGATCCTCAGTTCAGTTCAGTCGCTTAGTCATGTCCGACTCTTTGCGACCCCATGAATCGCCGCACACCAGGCCTCCCTGTCCATCACCAACTCCCGGAGTTCATTCATACTCACGTCCATAGAGTCGGTGATGCCATCCAGCCATCTCATCCCTTCTCCTCCTGCCCCCAATCCCTCCCAGCATCAGAGTGTTCTTCTGTGTATTCTTGCCACTTCTTTTTAATATCTTCTGCTTCTGTTAGGTCCATACCATTTCTGTCCTTTATTGAGCCCATCTTTGCATGAAATGTTCCCTTGATATCTCTAATTTTCTTGAAGAGATCACTAGCCTTTCCCATTCTATTTTCCTCTATTTCTTTGCATTGATCACTGAAGAAGGCTTTCTTATCTCTCCTTGCTATTCTTTGGAACTCTGCATTCAGATGCTTCTATCTTTCCTTTTTTCCTTTGCTTTTCACTTCTCTTCTTTTCACAGCTATTTGTAAGCCCTCCTCAGACAACCATTTTTGCTTTTTTGTATTTCTTTTCCATGGGGATGGTCTTGATCCCTGTCTCCTATACAATGTCAGGAACCTCCATCCATAGTTCATCAGGCACTCTATCAGATCTAGACCCTTAAATCTATTTCTCACTTCCACTGTATAATCATAAGGGATTTGATTTAGGTCATACCTGAATAGTCTAGTGGTTTTCTCTACTTTCTTCAATTTAAGTCTGAATTTGGCAATAAGGAGTTCATGATCTGAGCCACAGTCAGCTCCTGGTCTTGTTTTTGTTGACTGTATAGAGCTTCTCCATCTTTGGCTGCAAAGAATATAATCAATCTGATTTCAGTGTTGACCATCTGGTGATGTCCATGTGTAGAGTCTTCTGTGTTGTTGGAAGAGGGTGTTTGCTATGACCAGTGTGTTCTCTTGGCAAAACTCTTAGCCTTTGCCCTGCTTCATTCCTTACTCCAAAGCCAAATTTGCCTGTTACTCCAGGTGTTTCCTGACTTCATACTTTTGCATTCCAGTCCCCTATAATGAAAAGGACATCTTTTTGGGAGTTTGTTCTAAAACGTCTTGTAGGTCTTCATAGAACCATTCAACTTCAGCTTCTTCAACATTACTGACTGGGGCATAGGCTTGGATTATGGTGATATTGAATGGTTTGCCTTGGAAATGAACAGAGATCATTCTGTCATTTTTGAGATTGCATCCAAGTACTGCATTTGGACTCTCTTATTGACCATGATGGCTACTCCATTTCTACTAAGGGATTCCTGCCCACAGCAGTATATATATTGGTCATCTGAGTTAAATTCACCCATTCCAGTCCATTTTAGTTCGCTGATTCCTAGAATGTCTACATTCACTCTTGCCATCTCCTATTTGACCACTTCCAACTTGCCTTGATTCATGGACCTGACATTCCAGGTTCCTATGCAATATTGCTCTTTACAGCATCAGACCTTGCTTCTATCATTAGTCACATCCACAGCTGGGTATTGTTTTTGCTTTGGCTCCATCCTTTCATTCTTCCTTCAGTTATTTCTCTACTGATCTCCAGTAGCATATTGGGCACCTACTGACCCGGGGAGTTCCCTTTTCAGTATCCTATCATTTTGCCGTTTCATACTGTTCATGGGGTTCTCAAGGCAAGAATACTGAAGTGGTTTGCCATTCCCTTCTCCAGTGGACCACATTCTGTCAGACCTCTCCACCAGGACCTTCCATCTTGGGTGGCCCCACATGGCATGGCTTAGTTTCATTGAGTTAGACAAGGCTGCCGTCTGTGTGATCAGATTGGCTAGTTTTCTGCGATTATGGTGCTGCTGTCTATGGGGTCGCACAGAGTTGGACATGACTGAAGCGACTTAGCAGCAGCAGCGGGAGAGCAGGCAATTTCCTTCATCAATATATCTCTCTGACAGCTCCCATCCTTCACTGATTATCACCCCCAGAAACATGGCCCCTTCCAACATCCCATGTCCTGAGAGATTAAGAGAATTTACCATATAAGGTTATTTTTTCCTAGAGTGATAGAGTTGAAAATTTAAACAATTATTTGAAATATCAGGAAAAGCACGTAAGAATTCTTTTGACCTTAACTACCTGTTTAATCAAGGGGAACATGTTTTTTATTCTTCAGTATCTAAATAATCATTCCATTCTTTCCTTGGTTTTCGAAAGTGTGTATGAAAGTCAACAGTCCTGGTTAATAATTGTTGTTTTTGGCAGTCACTAAGTCACAAAATAGTTGTTATTGTCAGTCACTAAGTCGTGTCCAGCTCTTTGTGACCCCATGATTTGCAGCATGCCAGGCTCCGCTGTCCTTCCCAATCTCCCAGAGTGTGCTCAAACTCATGACCATTGAGTCAGTGATGCTATCAAATCATCTCATCCTCTGCCAGTCACCGCTCCTCCTGTGCTCAATCTTTCCCAACATCACAGTCAATAATTAACTTCCTATTAAAGATGGGGACACTTTTAGGAACAGAAATAAAGTCAAAGGATATCAGAGCTAGTACTCAGATCAGATATTATAAATAAATGAGAAGATAGGTGATTTACATTAATTCCCAAACAGAGGTAAAATGCATCTATTTATGAAATCAGTTTAAAGTTATTTTGTTCAAACTCAATCAGTTCAGTTCAGTTGCTCCGTTCCGTTCAGTTGCTCAGTCGTGTCCGACTCTTTGTGATCCCATGAATCACAGCACACCAGGCCTCCCTGTCCATCACCAACTCCCGGAGTTCACTCAGACTCACGTCCATCGAGTCCATGATGCCATCCAGCCATCTCATCCTCGGTCGTCCCCTTCTCCTCCTGCCCCCAATCCCTCCCAGCATCAGAGTCTTTTCCAATGAGTCAACTCTTCGCATGAGGTGGCCAAAGTACTGGAGCTTCAGTNCATCCAGCCATCTCATCCTCGGTCGTCCCTTTCTCCTCCTGCCCCCAATCCCTCCCAGCATCAGGGTCTTTTCCAATGAGTCAACTCTTCGCATAAGGTGCCCAAAGTACTGGAGCTTCAGTTTTAGCATCATTCCTTCCAAAGAAATCCCAGGGTTGATCTCCTTCAGAATGGACTGGTTGGATCTCCTTGCAGTCCAAGGGACTCTCAAGAGTCTTCTCCAACACCACAGTTCAAAAGCATCAATTCTTCTGCGCTCAGCCTTCTTCACAGTCCAACTCTCACATCCATACATGACCACAGGAAAAACCATAGCCTTGACTAGACGGACCTTAGTCGGCAAAGTAATGTCTCTGCCTTTGAATATATTATCTAGGATGCTCATCACTTTTCTTCCAAGGAGTAAGCGTCTTTTAATTTCATGGCTGCAGTCACCATCTGCAGTGATTTTGGAGCCCCAAAAAATAAAGTCTGACATTCTACTGTTTCCCCATCTATTTCCCATGAAGTGATGGGACCAGATGCCATGATCTTCGTTTTCTGAATGTTGAGCTTTAAGCCAACTTTTTCACTCTCCTCTTTCACTTTCAACAAGAGGCTTTTTAGCTCCTCTTCACTTTCTGCCATAAGGGTGATGTCATCTGCATATCTGAGGTTATTGATATTTCTCCCGGCAATCTTGATTCCAGCTTGTGTTTCTTCCAATCCAGCATTTCTCATGATGTACTCTGCATATAAGTTAAATATGCAGGGTGACAATATACAGACTTGACATACTCCTTTTCCTATTTGGAACCAGTCTGTTGTTCCATGTCCAGTTCTAACTGTTTTCTATCCCATGCACTGCAGCATTCCAGGCTTCCCTGTCCATCAGCAGTTTTTGAAGGTTGCTTAAACTCATGTTCATCAAGTCAGTGATGCCATCGAACCTTCTCATTCTGTTGTCCCTTTCTACTCCTGCCTTCAATCTTTCTCAGCATCAGGGTCTTTTCCAAATGAGTCAGTTCTTTGCATCAGGTAGCCAAAGTATTGAAGCTTCAACTTCAGCATCAGTCCTTCCAATGAATATTCAGGACTGATTTCCTTTAGAATGGACTGGTTGAATCTCCTTGCAGTCCAAGGGACTCTCAAGAGTCTTCTCCAACACCACTGTTCAAAAGCATCAATTCTTTAGTGTTCAGCTTTCTTTATGGTCCAGTTCTCACATCCATACATGACTATTGGCAAAACCATAGCTTTGACTATAAGACCTTTGTTGGCAAAGTAATGCCTCTGCTTTTTAATATGCTTTCTAGATTGATCATAGCTTTTCTTCTAAGGAGCAAGCATCTTTACCCAGGGGTTAAAAAAATAATTTAAAAAATTAGTATCTTCCTTCCTTTTTAATCGGGAATAAACTCGGTCAGGGGCACCATGATTTTAATAGTACAATCAAAATCTGATACAGGCTTTCAATGCTTAAGGAGAAGAACTCACTTTAGCTGTACATTTCTTGAGGGTAGGACCATTCTTGAAGATCAAGAATCCTTATAAACCACAAATAGTAGGCTCCCTTCCCTTTTTTCTAACAGTAACCAGTTCTTGTTCTTTATATTGTTTTGTTTCTAGCATGTGTTCTAGTCAAATGTTTGCTTTAACAAAACTTTTGTGTTGTTATCTGTTTATATCATAACTTTGGAGGAATAATATGATACATTCCACTTACAGCAAGTGCAGACACAACCTACCAATAAAGCCTTATTTTTTCCCCAAAGTGTGAGAATAATATCTAAGTGTGAGAGCTTTTCTCACACTTTGATGCTATTCTCACATTTGTAACATCAGACTTTTATTTCTACATTTCAAAAAGTCAAATAAAACCTGCCACCAAATACTAAAACCATGTAGCTACGAACTCAATGGACATGAGTCTGAGTGAACTCCGGGAGTTGGTGATGGACAGGGAGGCCTGGCGTACTGCGATTCATGGGGTCGCAAAGAGTCGGACACGACTGCGCGACTGAACTGAACTGAACAAAATACCAACACATCCTTATGGACAAGTACTTTACGCAGCCCCGGGTAAGTGTAAAGCAGGATTATTAGAACCATAGGTGGTGAACTCAGAGACACCTGAAAGTGACAGTTGCATAATCTAAGGGACACCAAGCAGAGACATCACTTTGCCAACAGAAGTCCGTCTAGCGAAGGCTATGGTTTTCCCAATGGTCATGTATGGATGTGAGAGTTGGACTATAAGAAAGCTGAGCACTGAAGAATTGATGCTATGAATGTGATGTTGGAGAAGACTCTTGAGAGTCCCTTGGACTGCAAGGAGATCCAACCAGTCCATCCTAAAGGAGATCAGTCCTGAGTGTTCACTGGAAGGACGGATGTTGAAGCTGAAACTCTAATACTCTGGCCACCTGATGCAAAGAGCTGATTCATTGGAAAAGACCCTGATGCTGGGAAAGATTGAGGACAAGAGGAGAAGGGGACAACAGAGGATGAGATGGTTGGGTGGCATCACCAACTCAATGGACATGGGTTTGGGTGGACTTTGGGAGTTGGTAATGGACAGGGAGGCCCACCGTGCTGTAGTTCATGGGGTTGCAAAGAGTTGGACACAACTGAGTGACTGAACTTAAAACAGTTCAGAGACACCAGTACTGACCAACCAACATGAGACTGGCATTAAGTGTGATGGTCACAACAACAATGGCTATTATAACGCAAAGCCCCTGTGAGGCACTTGAAACTTCATGCACAGTGCTTTCATGCACTGGACATTATCTCTTCCCCAAGTTTATGCTCTTAAAATCAGGTTCATAAGTGTCATCTTTACTTTAGCCAAAGACAAGATGGCTGCACTTTAACATATAGATATTTCTTGGGATTTGCCATGTAGGCATCCACCCATGCTAAGCAGGCATGGTCTAACAGCCAATGAGCAGAGACCAAAGCTAGTGAAGAGGAGGAGCATGTATCTCTTCAGACCTAGATAAACATAGTCCATATTTCTCAGTAAAAATGAAAAATAAAATTCTAACAAAACCTGTTGTTGTTTAGTCACTAAGTTGTGTCTAACTCTTTCGTGACCCCTTTCATGAACTGTAGCTTGCCAGGTTCCTCTGTCGGTAGGATTTCCAGTCAAGAACACTTGAGTGGGTAGCCGTTTCCTTCTCCAGGGAATCTTCCTGACCCAGGGATCAAACCTGTGTCTCCTGCATTGGCAGGCAGATTCTTTACCACTGACCTACCAGGGAAGCCCTGAACAAAACCTAGATTTACACTAAAACTGTCATCTGAATCTACCAACTTGTTCAGTTGTATTTCTCTGCAGGTTCTTGATCACTCATTCGGTCCACAGCATGTACAATGCAGAAGCAACAGTAGCTGCTGGTCTAAAATTCAAAGGTGTCTTCTCTCAATGAAGGAAAAGAGGCCCAAATCTGGACAATGAGGTCCAACTGCCTTTTGTGTTTGTGAATAGCAACTGTCTTAAAGGAATACACTTTAAGATCTTTCCTGCAAAATTCATCTCTCTCACACACACACTTGTTCTCATTTATTAAACATCTCCTTTCTTGGGCTTGCCTTTTGGCTCAGATAGTAAAGAATCTGCCTGCAAAGCATGAGGCCTGGGTTCAATCCCTGGGTGGGAAAGATCCCCTGGAGAAGGAAATGGAAACCCACTCTAGTATCCTTGCCTGAAGAATCCCATAGATAGGAGTCTAACATGCTATGGTTCATAGCACAGAGTCAGACACATGTGCCTGTACCCTGGCTGAGCTCATAGTTGAAAGGCATCAGACTGCAGTGCTGAACCACCCTGCTTTTGTCAGTACACCAGGCCTTCTAAATGCAGACATTCTCCAGCACCACAAAGCACACCTCCTCTCCATGCTCAGAACAGAGCTCAAATATATTTACCATTTTTTAAATTTAAAATGTGTCTGAAATGAATGCCACTCTTGCTGAACAATCAATTTGCATTAAGTTAAATTAACACAATAATAGACAGCTATAAAATTACACTTTTCATGCACTGAATTTAATGATGAAATAATAGGTAGTAACAGGTTACAATTCTGACATAAATATCACACAATGAGTAAATCCACTCAACAGTAATGAATAACTTTCAATATCCCATTTCCTGGGAAACAATATTGAAAGAGCAACAAATAAATTGCAAAGTTATTGTCCATTAGGACAACATAATTTTCTTCTGGAAAGAGAACTACAATGAGCTGTTAACCTGAGCATATGGTTATAATGGAGTTTTCTGGGCTTGGTTTTTATTGGATAATTTAATACAGTATCATCTCTATTTGACATGTTGTTGCAGTATCATTCATCTTTATGGTTAAAAAAATGTTAACTTGCATGCTTGGGATTAGGACAAGAACAAAGGTGATAATTACTGGCAATCCAAGAAAGTGAGAAACCTATGTATTTGGTGCTTAAGGTTCACTTGGGTTTTTTAATTAAACATGATTTATTTTTACTGTTTTTTTCTAATGATCTATGTGCATGAGACACTTTTTTCAAAAGTACTTTAAAAAAAATGACACGTAGAAGTGGGATGAAGCTAGATGGTTCTGTGTAAGCTGAATGATGTCTGAATAAAAATATTCAGAGCAAGCAGACTTTCCACAGTATGAAAACTTACTGCTTTGGGTTGGCTGTCACTACTTCCCTGGGGCAAAGAAGACCACTCTGAAAATGTTCAAATTTCAATGGCTGCCTGTTTTAAGCACAGATCTTTGGAAATCTTTTACAAAATGTGTGAGCTTTTATATTGCAAGGAATCCAAGTCCCCTCATGCCTTAAAATCAAACTACTACACCAGCAAAAAACTTGTGAACCACACACAGAAAAGCTCCCACAAGATGTGGGGAAGGCCTTACCCTGCACAGTCTAGGCTACTGTGTGCAACACTTGTGTGCCCTGGATATTAAGATGTACCATGAGTGAAAACACATGCTGAGGGGGCAAAAAACAAGTTCTGCAAATACTGGACTCCACAAATTTTACAAATTGTTTCTTTTAACTGCAAACATGTCAGACTTTAACATGCTAATGTGCAGTGAGAAGCAACCAGGGGAGATAAGGCAGGTAGTGTTTCCCCAAACTAATCTGAACTCGGATATATTATCCACAGCATGACACAAATGCTCTCACTGATTACCAGTGTTCCATGGAACGCAGTTAGGTCAACACTTGTTTAACCTAATAGATGAGAAGAACTAGTCAATTTGCCTGAAAAAAAAAAAAAAAGACCAAGTTTTCTTTGCTACTGCTAAGTCGCTTCAGTTGTATCCAACTCTGTGCGACGCCATAGACGGCAGCCACCAGGCTCCCCCGTCCCTGGGATTCTCCAGGCAAGAGCACTGGAGTGGGTTGCCATTTCCTTCTCCAATGCATGAAAGTGAAAAGTGAAAGTGAAGTCGCTCAGTCATCCCCGACTCCTAGTGACCCCATGGACTGCAGCCTACCAGGCTCCTCCGTCCATGGTATTTTCCAGGCAAGAGTACTGGAGTGGGGTGCCATTGCCTTCTCCAAGTCTTCTTTACTTCCTTACAAAATAAAAACACAAACACAGCAACAAATAAAGGAACACAAAATATTCCTATTCAAGGAATCAGACTGGGGAAAAAGGAAGAAGAAAATTTTAAAATCTCAACTTATAAATAAATGGATGGAAAGATTTTTGGTTTGCAGGTAAGAAAAAGTCATCCAGGCAACCAAGGCAGGGACCACCTGAGTCAGCAGCCCAGTGGTAGCCCTGTAGCTTTAAGGGAATATAGTCTCACCCAGGGAAGCAGATCCCCTTGAAAAAGCCTAGGAGTTTGATTCTGCAGTATCTTCAGGTAAACCCCTGGCTCACTTTTCTCCTGATGAAATCCATCTGTTTTTGACATAGTGGCTGGTACCAGAGATGGGTGACACAGGGGGTGCCTAAGACCTGAGGGGAAAAAACAACCTAAAAAAAAAATCACAAGAAAAACAATGCTCCCCAAAAGCTTCCACTCCCCTAAATTCTAGCTTTTTTCCAGGTTCTCTTTAAAAATACTATTTTCAAAAAACTGGACTAAAAGGCATTGTTACCTGAATGGAAGTTCCTCTCATCCCAGGAAAGTTCTGCTCCATGCTGGAGGACACCATTTGGCACCTCCCAAGACTTCATGTGCACATTCTCAGTTGTTCTGCTATAAATGTAACCACCAGTATGCATATACATTCACGGTACACTGAACGTACAATGTCGAGCTTATTTTTTGAGAGAGAAAATTGCTCCTCTATGTGTCAATTATCTCATTTTACCAGAATCTGCTCACTTCCAAAAATGCACAGAGTAAACAAACTTGGTTTGAGTTCACTTGCTTCATGTTTAGGCAGAAGGTCTAGCATAGACCCTAAAATTTTCAGCATTACCGTGATTCCTTCAAGGCCTCTGCGTTCTGGGTGCTTTTCAACTAAGCTATGAATTATGTTGCCTGGTAGGGGTACTTAACAGACCAGCTCGAACATATGTGCCTCACTGACAACTCTCTGTCCAAATTCTACTCATGGTAAAGATTCAGTTTAAATGTCATCTTCAACAAACATTCTACGATGTTCCCACCCAGATGTGAGCTCTCCCTGTCATTAATAGTGCTCTGCCAGAACTCTCAGACAATGCCTTGAGAGTGTTGGTTTTTAATTTTTTGTATTGAAATTGAGTTGATTTACAATGTTGCATTAGTTTCTGTTGTTCAGGAAAGTAATTCAGTTCATACACATATATGCAAATATACGCTTCTTTTCTAGATTCTTTACCATTTGGTTATTGAGTAGCATTCCCTGCGCTATACCATAGGGCCTTATTGGTTATCTATTTTATACACAGTAGTGTATATTTTTAAATTTCAAACTCCTAATTTATCCTTCCCTATCCCTTTCTCCTTTGATAGCCATAAATTTGTTTTCTATGTCTATGAGTCTATTTCTGTTTTGTAAATAAGTTCATTCATATCCTTTTTTTTTTTTAGATTTCATATATAAGGAGTATCATATGATACTTGTCTTTCTCTGTCTGACTTCAGTTTAGTTCAGTTCAGTCGCTCAATTGTGTCTGATTCTTTGCGAATCCATGAATCGCAGCACACCAGGCCTCCCTGTCCATCACCAACTCCCGGAGTCTACTCAAACTCATGTCCATCAAGTCGGTGATGCCATCCAGCCATCTCATCCTCGGTCGTCCCCTTCTCCTCCTGCCCCCAATCCCTCCCAGCATCAGAGTCTTTTCCAATGAGTCAACTCTTCACATGAGGTGGCCAAAGTATTGGAGTTACATAGTGGTAATTAAACAAGAAGGCCCTCAGACTGAAGTGGCTCTAATTCCCTAAGAGCCACATAAGCAAATAAAACCTGAGCCTGTATGTGTCTCAAAGTTACAAAATCAAAATGCTAAGGCCAACCAATCACAACCAACCAACTAGGCCTGAGGCTCCAGCCAGTCACGTGACTCAAGCCTTTTTTGGCGTCGCTACTTCTCATACCTCTGGGTCCTGCAGGTAGGCCTTCCTTCTAACCTCTTCTGGTTTGGCACTACCAATTTCAAATCTATTTTTCAATCAAATTTAATAAATTTAATCAAATCAACTCAAATTTAATAGGCCTCAGTTTACCTTTTAATAGAAAGCAATAGAACCAGGGAAGCTAAGTTGCAGTGGTAGATGGAAAGATGAGCAATTGTTCAAACCGTGCGGGAAGGGGTGGAGCTGGTCAGATAGAGAACCCTGAAACCTTTATTTTAAAAAAAAATTAGCCAATGTGGGGCCAGGGGTAGGAGGCCCAGGAAATTCAGAGCAGAGGCACAGGGGTTCACCTCAGGGGCATTTCCACAGGGGTCAGGGTTTTAACATAGGTTGTCTGGGGGAAGAGAGAAAAGGAAGAAGAAACTACTGTACGAAAAAAAAAAAAAAACCTACTATATATTCATATTTGGGGAATATTTTTAGTCTTGTGTTTTTGACGTGTGAGCTGCCAGCACAAAATACACCAAACACCTTCCTAACTCCCTCAAACTAAATAAATAAATGAAAAGAGAGGCTGCTGAAAACCTTGACAAGCAGCTTGTCAAGAAAAGCTGTTTTTCACACAAGAAACCTCCTTTCAGAACCCTAAATCCTAAACTCTCATTCTATTTGCAGTACCCTTATCTGTTAGTATCAGAACGGAAAAGTGTAAATTGGACCCTAAAAAAAAAAAAAAAAAAACCTCTTAATTTTTAAAGCCAAAAACTGATCAAGGAGTTCTGTCCACATCTCAAAAGGCTGTATTCACATTCCAGATATACGGATAGAGATGTATAATTTAGAAAGGAGTACATACTGATTTCTGGTGTTGAAGCCCCATGCATAGATTTGTCTAGTATGATGTCCTTCAATTTATAAGTAAATTTTTATGATCAGTTAAATTTGGAATTAATGTAGAATTTGGAATGAATTTATCAGAACTATGTGTGACTGGAACACATTTAAACCAATACACATGTCATTAAGCAGTCTTCTGCCCTGTTATAAAGTCTAATGTAATTTCTCAGAATTAGCAAAGAGCAAAAGAAAAATCTGAAAAACCAGCAAAATGACCTAGTTTAATCCCACTGTCTGACATGAGAAAGAGGGGGAAAAAACACTAGAAACAAAATTGCCATTCTTTTAAAAATTTTAATTTTAGGAATCTATTGGAGGAGAGCAAAGACTGCTGAGGCTGAATCAGATGGTACCATGACTTGACTTCCTAAGATTGACCCTATCCCTAACAGTCAGTGAGATGTTGGGAGCATGGTCCCATCAGACATACAAAAAGGCTCAGCAAGCCCATCTGGTAGGTCACTGCCTGCTCTTTGGGTTAAATGTTACCAGATCACCCTGTCAAATACAAACAGGTCATGTTTGGCAGACACAGAACCAAACCATGACCAACCTGCCCTTGAGTCTGGATTGGCCTAATAGGTCCTTAATAAGGAGCTGTCACACAAAGGGCACATTTTCGTGGGAAGGAAAAATGACAGTCCTGGCATCTGGCTGGTGAGTACTGCCAGGTGGGTCCTGGGCTACATGGGGAAGGGGCAGGAGGCCCGGGTACAGGGAGGGTCTGTCAAGCGGGGTGCACAAAGGAACTCTGACACCGCTTACCCTTCTCACACGTTCCTACAGGGTAACTATGTGAATAAAGAGTTATGATTTCAGACTGCACACAATGCAGGCCAGTTTACAGAGGCCTTTTTTGAGTGTTGTTACCCTAAATATCTCCAAGATTTTTCAGTGGGTTTCCAGAGTGTTCTGGCTGATTTCCACAGCTCCCCACCTTCTCATAGAACTCACACACACACTTCTCGTCTCCCCTGGCATCTCTTGCTAATTGAGGGACGTATCTGTTAGCCTTCCGTCTGCTTCTTCAGCTTGAATAGGACGGGTCTTCTCGAAAATTATTAACTATAACTCGTCAAATACTCTCCTCCCAAAACATATTTAGGGATGCACTGAAAAAGACACTAACAATGAGCTGTTTCATGCTGATTCAAATTAAAATACTCAAATGTATATTCAAGAAAGAAAACTCTCAAATTATCTTTTCAAAACACTGATTTCAAACCTGACAAAATACTCCAAAAAATGAAAATTCAGATCCAACTTATAAATAATTATGTAAAAATATTAACTCAAATATTAGCAAACAGAATCCACAAGCACAATGAAAGAATAACATACCATGACCTAATAGGACTAAGTATAAGGATACCAAACTCTTTCAAGAACAGGAAAACTACTTTGATAATTCATAGTATTTAATTCAAGAAGTTAAGGGAGAAAAACCATATAATCATCTCCACAGATAACAAAAAAGCATCTGAAAGACTCATAGTCATCAATGTGTTAACAGACTAGGAATCTATAAATACTTTATAATTTTTTTAAACTGAAGTATAGTTGATTCATAATGTTGTATTAGCTTTAGGTGTACAGTAAAGTGATTTAGTTATGTGTATTTCATAGCCTTGACTAGAGGGACCTTAGTCAGCAAAGTAATGTCTCTGCTTTTGAATATGCTATCTAGGTTGGTCATAACTTTTCTTCTAAGGAGTAAGCATCTTTTAATATCATGGCTGCAATCACCATCTGCAGTGATTTTGGAGCCCAAAAAAATAAAGTCTGACACTGTTTCCACTGTTTCCCCATCTATTTCCCATGAAGTGATGGGACCAGATGCCATGATCTTTGTTTTCTGAATGTTGAGCTTTAAGCCAACTTTCACTCTCCTCTTTCACTTTCATCAAGAGGCTTTTTAGTTCCTCTTCACTTTCTGCCCTAAGGGTGGTGTCATCTGCATATGTGAGGTTAC
This sequence comes from Aepyceros melampus, assembly GCA_006408695.1. Lineage (NCBI taxonomy): Eukaryota > Metazoa > Chordata > Mammalia > Artiodactyla > Bovidae > Aepyceros > Aepyceros melampus. The sequence continues at coordinate 62,773 of SJXQ01002672.1, forward strand.
GGATATTTCTCCCGGCAATCTTGATTCCAGCTTGTGTTCCTTCCAGTCCAGCGTGTCTCATGATGTACTCGCCATGTAAGTTAAATAAGCAGGGTGACAATATACAGCCTTGATGTAGTCCTTTTCCTATTTGGAACCAGTCTGTTGTATATTTCATATATTTATTCTTCTTCAGATTCTTTTCCATTATAGCTCACAAGATACTGAATACACTTCTCTATACTATACAACTGGTTCAGTGCTGTACAGTTGGTCTTATTGTTTATTTCATATATAGTAGTGTGTATCTCCGGAGAAGGCAATGGCACCCCACTCCAGTACTCTTGCCTGGAGAATCCCATGGACAGAGGACTGCAGGTGGGCTGCAGTCCATGGGGTCGCGAAGAGCCGGATACGACTGAGCGACTTCACTTTCCCTTTTCCCTTTCATGCACTGGAGAAGGAAATGGCAGCCCACTCCAGTGTTCTTGCCTGGAGAATCCCAGGGACGGCAGAGCCTGGTGGGCTGCCGTCTATGGGGTCGCACAGAGTCAGTCACGACTGAAGCGACTTAGCAGCAGCAGTAGCAGTGTGTATCTCTTCATCCCAAACGCCTAAGTTATCCCTTGCACCCCTATAAACACTTCTTAATGTGAAGAGAAAAAAAGATATTTTCAAAGCCAGAACAAAGCTTAACAGTGACACATAAACAGCATTCTCATTGAGACAAGAATCACCACTACCAATACTCCATATTAATAACTTTACCCTTTCCAATTAGCACCAGCTAGTGCAGTTAGGAGAGAGTCATTGTTATGAACAGAATGTTTGTGCCACTACCTGAAATCATATAAAGCCTTAAGCCCCTAGGTGTGGCTTTAGTTGAAATAAAATGAGGTCCTATTGGTGGAGCTCTTATGCAATTAGATTAGTCCTTACACAAAGAGATACTCAGGAGCTCTGCTCTTCCTCTTCTCTCATTCTCACCTTGGATTTCCCAGCTGGAAGTATAGAGAAATATAAACTTGTTTTCTAAGTACCTTTGTCTACAGTACTTTGTATGGCAGTCCAAGCAGAGTAACACAGTCACGAACACTTAAAGTTGAAAAGCTAAGGCAAAACTATTATTTTTTGCAGATGATACATTTACAAATCTAGAAAATCAAAGAAAATCAACCAAAAATGAATAAAACCATTGAAAGACAACTAAGCTAGATGATTATTAAATTAGATAACAAGTAACAGCTTTTCTTATAAAAACAGAAGTCAATTAAATGTAAAGAAAGATAGTATGTACAAGAGAACACAGAATTTCAAGAAATTTCAAAGTGTGCAGAATTCCTAAGAAAAAAACATCAAAATCCCACAGCAAGATGTAAGATGACAAATAGACAAACTGTTCACAAATGTAAAACTCACTATAAAGATGTTATTTCCTCCTAAGTTACTTTATAAATTTAAAGCAATCCCAGTAAATATGCCAGTAAGAATATTTTTGAAATTTGGCAAGTTAATACTAAAATGTACATAAAAAAGTCACCTGTAAGAACTGTCATGAAATATATGGTTATTATCCTCACTGGATATTAAAACATACTATGAAGCTAAGGTAATTAAAACAGCTTGTTACTAGAAAATAAAATCAGAAAAATGAGATAAGAATAGTTCAGAACAGACAATACATATAGAATTATATAATAAAGTTGGCATTAAAGATGTGGGAGAATGATGGATTACCCAGTAAATATCCTGGGTACAAGTAGCCAGTTCTTAGGGGGAAAAACTTTGCTGGTTCCATTCTCATGTCTTACATCAAAATAAATCCCAGATGGCTCAAAAATGTAAATGTAAAAAAATAAAGTTGTTAGAACAAAAAAAGAACATTAAAAAAATATTTTTAGCCTAAGAAGGCCTTCCTAGGCAAGGGACGAAAAAACAAATGCCATAAATTTAAAAATAAAGGGAAAGAAAATTGATAAATTTGCATCAGCATTTGAAATGTTCAAAAAGCAAAAAGCAGCCACAAGAAACAAAAAAGCAAATGACAAAGCAAAAATACCTATAACTCTTAAGTGAGACAAATGTCTCATTTCTCCTAAATAGAATATCTTCAAATCTTTTAGAAAAGGACCAAGTCATGGAATAAAGTTAGTATTGTATTGCATTTTGGGCTCTCTAGGAAGCAGATAGAGATGGAGAATAGGGTGCAGGAGGCTCACTGGAAAGTGTTCTGACAGTCAACACCCACTGGGGAAAGGAAGGAACCACAACCATGCAAAAGAAGTTGGGCAGTGATAAAATCCCAAGACCTCCACTTGTTCCACGCACAGCTCAGGGGCTGGGAATACCAAGCTGGCAGCAGAGGAGACAGGCCTCTGCAGTCTTATTGACTAAGAGCTGAATATGGATATTCCAGGGCCGGGGAGAGAGACCTCTGGCTTAGGGGGATCTTGTCAGCTGACGCAGTTTCCCAAAAGCAAAGGACGTGGCTAATAAACATATTAGAAGATACTCAACTTCATTCACAACTAAGAAAAGGTTAAAATTAGTACCATTTTTCCTATCAGAGAGGCAAAGAGTACATGGCAGCCAGTGCAGAGTGGTTAGTATTGATACTTACAATGCTGGTGAGGGGAACAGAAATCCCAAGACCTCCTGTGCAAAGATGGGCACAGAAAGGACAGAAATGGGATGGACCTAATAGAAGCAGAAGATATTAAGAAGAGGTAGAAAGAATACACAGAAGAACTATACAAAGAAGATCTTTATGACCCAGATAACCACGATGGTGTGATCACTCACCTGGAGCCAGACATCCTGGAATGAGAAATCAAGTGGGCCTTAGGAAGCATCACTACGAACAAAGCTAGTGGAGGTGATGGAATTGAAGCTGAGCTATTTCTAATCCTTAAAGATGATGCTGTGAAAGTGCTGCATTCAACATGCCAGCAAATTTGGAAAACTCAGCAGTGGCCACAGGACTGGAAAAGGTCAGTTTTCATTCCAATCCCAAAGAAAGGCAATGCCAAACAATGCTCAAACTACTGCACAATTGTACTCATCTCACGTGCTAACAAAGCAATGCTCAAAATTCTCCAAGCCAGGCTTCAACAGTCTGTGAACTGTAAACTTTCAGATGTTTAAGCTGAATTTAGAAAGGCAAAGGAACCAGAGATCAAATTGCCAACATCTGCTGGATCATGGAAAAAGCAAGAGAGTTCCAGAAAAACATCTACTTCTGCTTTATTGACTATGCCAAAGCCTTTGACTGTGTGCATCACAATAAACTGTGGAAAATTCTGAAAGAGATGGGAGTATCAGACCACCTGACCTGCCTCTTGAGAAATCTGTATGCAGATCAGGAAGCAACAGTTAGAACTGGACATGGAACAACAGACTGGTTCCAAATTGGGAAAGGAGTATGTCAAGGCTGTATATTGTCACCCTGCTTATTTAACTATTATGCAGAGTACATCATGAGAAACGCTGGACTGGAAGAAGCACAAGCTGGAATCAAGATTGCCAGGTGAAATATCAATAACCTCAGATATGCAGATGACACCACCCTTAGGGCAGAAAGTGAAGAAGAAATAAAGAGCCTCTTGATAAGAGAGAGTGAAAAAGCTGGCTTAAAACTCAACATTCAAAAAACTAAGATCATGGCATCTGGTCCAATCATTTCATGGCAAATAGATGGGGAAACAATGGAAACAGTGACAGACTTTATTTTCTTGGGCTCCAAAATCACTGCAGATGGTGACTGCAGCCATGAAATTAAAAGATGCTTGCTCCTTGGAAGAAAAGCTATGGCCAACCTAGATAGCATATTCAAAAGTAGAGGTACTACTTTGCTGACAAAAGCCCGTCTGGGCAAAGTTATGGTTTTTCCAGTAGTCATGTATGGATGTGAGCGTTGGACCATAAAGAAAGCTGAGCGCCGAAGAATTGATGCTTTTGAACTGTGGTGTTGGAGAAGACCCTTGAGAGTCTCTTGGACAGTAATGAGATCAAACCAGTCAATCCTCAAGGAAATCAGCCCTGATTATTCATTGGAAGGACTGGTGCTGAAGGTGAAACTAAAATACTTTGGCCATGTGATGCAAAGAACTGACTCATTGGAAAAGACCCTGATGCTGGGAAAGACTGAAGGTGGGAGGAGAAGGGGACAACAGAGGATGTATGGTTGGATGGCATCACTGACCCCAATGGACATGAGTTTGAGCAAGCTCCGGAAGTTGGTGATGGACAGAGAAACCTGGCACATGGCAGTCCATTGGGTCGCTAAGAGTCAGACATGACTGAGCAACTGAGCTGAATTGACTGAAGACTTCTTTGGAGGAAAATCTGGCCTAACTTGGTAAATTCAAAATGTACACATCCTTTGCCCCAGCATCTCCACTTCTAGCAACTGCTCTTACCAACTGATTCATATGTATATCCCAAATATGAACAAAGCCTATTAACCCTAGTTACTTCTGGGGATTCAATCCAGAAATAAAAGGAGAGATGTGTTTCACTGTACACCTTTTGATACTATGCTGATTTTTCCCCCCCATATATGTATTACTTTTAAAGTAATGATCTAAAAGCAAATCTGAACATGAAACTTAAATATCTACCTAAAGAGATATTATTATATACTAAAATATTTCTACATTGAAAAGAACCCTCTTTTTGCTTCCATATTACTATAGTCAGACATCACCTGGATTCTCTTACTATCACTGTGGTAAACTTACTCCTATATGCAGGGAGTCAGTTTATAACTTTTAGCTTTATTTACTTTCTCATAAGAAATTACACTGCTGCTGCTGCTGCTAAGTCGCTTCAGTTGTGTCCGACTCTGTGCGACCCCATAGACGGCAGCCCACCAGGCTCCCCCGTCCCTGGGATTCTCCAGGCAAGAGCACTGGAGTGGGTTGCCATTTCCTTCTCCAATGCATGAAGGTGAGAAGAGAAAGTGAAGTCGCTCAGTCGTGTCCAACTCTTAGCGACCTCATGGACTGCAACCTACCAGGCTCCTCCGTCCATGGGATTTTCCAGGCAAGAGTACTGGAGTGGGGTGCCATTGTCTTCTCCGAAGAAACTACACTACCTGAATGCAAATCCTGATGGTTCATAACACTTTCAGAAAGCAAACTGGAGCTACTGAAATACTATGCACTAATTATGCTAATAGGCACTCTAATATACATTCTAATTAATTCTTACAACACTATGAGTTACATCTCATTATGCCCATGTTACCGATATGCAGAGCACAAAAAGATGAACTGACTCAGAATGGCCAGGACCAGTTGACATCTACCTATTCACTTCTTTCCACAACATCCTACTATCTCCCACAGTATTTTTCTTTTTCTCTTAAAATATTTTGGAAGCAATCACTGGTATCCTAAGTGGCTGATATGATTTTAAGTGGCATGCTTTTAATCTTGAACAAAATTGAGAAACAGTAATAGGTAAGTATCTCTTTCTAGCTGAGGAAGCTAAAATTTCACATCCTAGAATGCAAGTCTTCAATCTCCTACCATTTTCTCTGGGTACACTTTCATCTGCTCCTAAACCTTTCCCTAAAAGAGAATTCACAGTAGGTGGATCTCTGCCCATCTTCCTGTCTGGACTGCCATTAGATGAAGGGTTAGAGGAAGTATGTTCTGCCAGGAGAAAGGGCAGGAGTCCAACACCATTGTTCTCCTGTTAGTCACTAAACTCAAGGTTGAACAAGGGAAACCCATGTATGTTTGGGTGAACTATTTCAATCTGAGGAGGAGAGACAGGGGATGAACCAAATTCTGAGACAAAACAAACCAAGAAGGGCACAAAATGAAGGATGATTCTTACATGTCAAGATCATTGAATGAGTCTGGGGATGGTGGGTACACCGAGTTCCTGAATGCTGGAAGCAACTGCTTCCAAAATGAAAATAGCCAATGCTACTGAAAATTAGACTTGAACCAATGACACATCCCTTTAAGATTCTAATCATAAGCAATCAGAGTGAATCATGGGTTGGTTTCAATGGATATATTGAGGATTTTGAACCTATATAGTGTTGTTATCCAGAGGAGGAATACTATCGATTCTGCTGCAGTGACACTTGTGTATCATTTCGCCCAGACCCTTCAATAGAAATTGCTGATCCTCACTGCCGACCATCTGTTGTCATTGACACGAAGGATCTACATAAATCCCTACTAGTTTCTGTACCTCAGAAATGCCCCTCCCAAAGAAAAATGTAAATTAATTGCTGCTGCTTTCAGGGTGGGGGAGGGGGTGGGTTTTAAATACTCCCGCTCTTCCCAATACGTGTACACGTACACCCAGCAACTTTCAGCTATAATTTAGAAAATGGATGCAGTTCAGCAACAGTTAAAGACTGATTCCTTATGCTTTCTGTGCATTTACATAATTGATTCGCTAGATAATGCACTCTGCTTCCTTATTTAATAAACATGTTAATGATTTCAGACAATTACTCAAAACTGCCTACAAGTGTCTGCCTAAGAAAAGCAACAAAAAATAATTAAAATGAAAATACACACCAAAAGGCACATCCTTCATCTCACATTACACAAGATATTAAGTCAATATGTCACCCTGTCACCAGTCACTTGCTACCTGCTGTTATACATTTATTCAAATTCTAATGTATTAGCTGAAGCTGATACATTGGTTAGACACCCAAGCGGGCAGACACACAGAGCAAGAGAATAAACCTGGTGCTTTGTCAGGGAAGAGGCAGTAAAAAAGCAGCCGAGTAGGGGGAGACAATAAAACACAGGCCAGAAACAGAAGGCTGAAGCAGACGTTTTCACAAGAAAGCTCTCTCCAGGCTATTCGAGGCAGGGGGCAGTCACGGGGGAACGAAACGGATTCCATTTCCTCTGCCACCCCTGAGTGCTTGGAGAGCAGTGAGCAGGCCAAGCATCAAAACAGGTCCAATTCTGGCAGATGCCTCATGCATTCTGGCCCTTTTCAGCCTGTCGTATTTTATTTCCCAGAACTTTCACATGAGTCACCCACAAAGCCATGGCCTGAGCTGCAGACACTTTCACCATCCAAGGATGGTGGTGGCGGGGAGGTAGAGGAGGATTGAAGGAACCTGCTGGCTGGGCAGCCATGATAAGGCCTTCTCTGGGGCTTGGCCAGTCCATTTCGGCTTGGCTCCTACAGCTCCTGATGGAAGCCAAGTCCCCAGGGCACAGCAAGTCCCAGCCGCCCCCCCCACCAGCCCTTGGTGAAAAAAAGGAAGGTCATCGAAGGGGTACAGCAGGACACTGAAGAAGGAGTCTGGGCATTTCCACCTCTTGCTAGACACTGGCTGATTTTGGTTCACGAAGTCTGACTCCAGCCCTCCCAGAGACAGAAGACTGGGAGACCAAAGACAAAAAGATGAAACTGAAAAGAAACACGGGCTTTCCATCAGTAACTCAACCTGCTACAAAGGAGGGTAAGAAAAGTACACAGGTATGTTCTCCTAACCAGGTGACACTGCTTTCAGGTTTCAAAGTCCAGGTAACCTGAGTGGAGGCACACTGATCTCATGTCAAAAACAGGAACCATCAGTCAGTGGGCAAGAATGTGTGTGCAGGTATATGTGTGTGGTGTGTGTGCGTGTCCCCAATTTCCAGAGTTTTGACCTCCCTGTTTCATTTTATCAGCTCATGCTGCTTAAAGCCTGGATATCATATGGAGGAAATGGTGAGAAATAGAACAGAAGCAGGAACAAGAACAGCTCATTCAGAAACACCTTAAGAAATACGCACTATTTGGAAGGTTGTAGAGAGCCACAAGGGGATTTTTATTTTTATTTTTTAAATTTGTTTTCTTCCAGAGAGTTTTAAACCAAGAGAGACAGGGTCTCTGATTTGCTTCCTGGAGCCATCACTGTGGCAATAAGGTGACAAGTGATGTGAAGGGGATACAGAGATCAGCGAGGAGGCTGTCATAGCAATCTAGGGAGAAGGGGACTAAAGATGCGGACCACGGGTACAGCTGTTGGGGACAGGGGGGCAGCAGTGCAGGCTCAGAGAGGCAGCATCACATTTCTGAATATCAGGCCAGGATAGCGAGGTAGAAGGTGATGCTAGTCTCTCTGGGATAAAGGTAAACAGAGGAGGAAGAGGAGGGGAATGGCAAGTACTGCTTTGCGCATGTTCACTTATTGATGCCTAAGGTACACCCAATTGAAGGTTTCAGAAGCCAACACTGGACTTCCGGCCTGCAGTTTCATTTCCCCAGATATTAAAAACAGTCCACTAGCCAAAAAGGCATGGAAAGAGTGACCTGCTACCTCGGCCACTGCATCTCCTCGCTCACCATCAAAAAGCTCCCCCTTTGTCTCCAGAAACAGAACCTAGGCATGAAATACAATCGATCTACTGCTCCAACGTATTAATAAAAGACCTAATTAATTCAAACCACCCCTCCCACCCCCAGAAAGAAAGGAGAACAACCAAAGAAGAGTGGGAGGAACTGCCTAGTAATGTTTATAGCATTCTTGCAATTTCATGGCCAATTCATTCGGGTCAAAAAGTAGAGCAGTTAACACCCCTAATCAAATGTTCCATATTATTACAAGGTCCTTGTAAGCCTCCTCAGTAGTTATGTACTTTAAAGTTACATACTCGTAATGAAATCATGAAGTCTGACTAGTCCAAGAGGAAAGGAGGCCTGGGTAATCTTCTGCATGCATCAAAAATCTACCCACATGATCGAAGGTTGATTAAACAAAGGAAGCTCACAAACCCTATCTAGACACACCCATTTCAGACCCCTTCCCTTGTGCCTGTCAGACCGGATTCCCTTGCCGGCGCTGTTGCGGCTTCCAATCAGGCAACTTGCTCTGTTCCTCTTGATGATACTTCTGACAAATGGACAGAAGCTACATGTGGGGATTCCAAATGCTAAAGTTTACAGAAGCTAATATAACTCAGGGGTTAAGGACTTCATCTAGTTGGGTGACTGTGTGCTATCACTCACAGCGATGATAACCCCTTCAGCAGCTTCCATGAGAAACTCAACCATTCCCGACCTATGGTGACTGTGCATGTTATTCAAGACCTGTGGGGCTGTAAGGTAGAGTCTCCACTGGACAGTCTTCTTCCACATCTCCCTGTGCCCAGCTTGCCCATCCATGGTCCCTCTTGTCCCTCTTCATCTACAGAGTGACCTTATCTTTGGTTTGAAAGCTGGGTGCCCCAAAGGCTTCCTTCTATCCTACACAGAGCTCACGGAGACAAGTGTCTCATCGAAAGAATCCCACCACCAATGACTAAAAGTTATTAAGCTGCTAAAAAGATACCCTTCTCTCTAAATTATTTCCTTTTTTACATTTTTTTTAAATTTTTCATTTCCTCCCAGAGAGGGTTTGAAGCAGCTTAGAACAAAGGGAAGATATGCCATAAAGAAAATCAGTTCCACACAAGGAAGAAGTCAACATAACTGTTCTTAAAATGATCAGTAACTGTTGCGATTCAACACAAACAGTAGCCAGGGGCTTCCAAGGAGCCACAACAAAAGCGAAACAACTGTTAGTGAAAAGTTGCCTATTTCTTAGTATCAGAAACGATCAAACATACTAACACCCCAGAGGAGAGAGCTTCAGGGCAGCTTTCAAAGCATCGACTTGGGAAGGCTGAGTTATTGGCTAAGAACTCCCATTTCTTCTCTCTAATATCCATGTCACTTGCTATATTTTATACCCTCTTGATTTTTTTAATTATTTGAGTTAAGAACAGATACTGGACCAGAAGTCAAGAGTTCCTTGTGTGATGCCTAGCTCTGCCATAACTAGCCAGGGAGCCTTAGGCAAATAGCCTCACCTTTGCAGGAAACCAAGAGACAAGAATCAAGACAATCCTTCTAATGCCAATATTACATGGCTTTTAAGATGACCATCACTGGTTTTGAAGAGTTTAGAAGCATCCACATGGTAAAAACTTTTTGTGTGAAGAAACAGGACTAAATCTTCCTTCTAAATTAACTCTAAAGTTAACATTTTTGGGGAAATCATATGGCAGTCTACAATCTATGTAGCAATAAGCCACACTTGATGGTGGGCATTCTACCATATTTCTTAGAAGTAAGAGAAATACACTATTAGAAAATCACTTGTGATGTATTTACCAGCCTCATGATTGATCCTGCTTGGGCTTTTAAAGCTCACCTGTATCAACTGCCCATCTTCTAAATGGGATGTAGAATTTAAAATAATTCTTTTGGAGAGTGGAAGAAGATGGCAGAAGAGTAAGACAGGGAGATTGCCTGCCTCCCCACAAATACATCAAAAACTCATCAAAGTATGGACAACTCCTACAAAGAAACTTCTAAATGATAGCAGAAGACCCCAGGCTTCCAAAAAGAAATCAAGCCTGTATTGTAAAGCAATTATCCTTCAATTAAAAATAAATAAATTTTTAAAATTAAAAAAATGATCCTTTTGGAACTACTCGCACAGAGATGAACATACACAGAGACCATGTACATAAAACCAGATCATCTCAAATTTGGTCCATATTTAATGACTTTCTTCAGCCCTCCCCATGCTAACATTATTATGTATAACAACCTTAATTTAAACCTACAGTCAAAAGAAAACAGCCCTAATGAAACACACTTTCAAATTAGAGTTAAAATCTGTCTCCTAGACCAAAATATACAAAAGGTTCTTGCTTATATTTTTAAACTTCATGTGACTTATTTAAAGATTCAAGGTTTTCACTGAAATGACGCAGAGATGACTAAACTTTCATTTAGGGTAAACAGTAACTCAGGAAGAATTTTACTGATGCATTTGGATTAGTTTCAATACTCTTCAGCACAACACATGGAAACAGGATTGGCCAGGGCAAACTACACTTTCTTTTGTTCTATTTAAGGCCAATGGTCTGAAGAAAAAAAAAAATGTGCTTGTTAAAAAAAAAAAAAAAACTGTTGGTTTTCTACTTTTAAGTAGGAATTTGTAATCATTACATTGCTTCAGGTACTTTTTGGTGGTTTTCATTTCAATTAAAGTAAACAACTATACTTATCTGCAGAGGTTTTTAGTTCTTGGAAGGCAATGACAACCTTATGGAGACACAATATAGAGGCATTAGAACTTGACAGATTACACGACCCAGGATGACAATTTGCACACACGCTGTAACTTCCTATTCACTGCCCACAGCAGACATCACCAGCCAATCATGGATAGCATTCATTTACTCCACACCCAAATGTGGACTCGCATTTCTTTTCAACCCAGCACTGTAGGCAGTTAATTGACAACACATGAGGTGAAACTTTCAGCATTCTGTGATATCAACAAGTCTGATGTTGACAAGAAACACCAAACTCCAAGTTCGTTAAGATGCAGAGTGGTTAAGCCTGAGTCAGGACTACACTCTGAACTCTACACTCCTGATTCAGTGCTTTTTCACTAGACACCAAAGACAGTGTTGTAGACCTAGTAAGTCATCGTCAGATGGGATAAATGAATATATAAACATTTCCCTTGTGTTCATTAATGCCTCCTGCTTTCTTTGGGGAAGACTGATATGAAACAGTGCTCCTAATCGTTGTCAAGTCATAATATTTGGGTACCAAAAGAAGCTTAGTACGTAAATGAAAGGTAGCAAACCACTCCTGGATTAAAACATACAGAGCATCCCATTACTACACATCTCATGACTGCCAATCCAAGTACACCACCAGTTAAATCCCACAGGATAAGTACTGCATGTGTGTGTATGTGTGTTAAGTTGCTTCAATCATGTCTGACTCTTTGCAACCCTATGGACTGCAGCCAGCCAGGCTCCTCCTCTGTCCATCGGATTCTCCAAGGCAAGAATAATGAGTGGGTTGCCATGCCCTCCTCCACGGGATCTTCCCCACCCAGGGATCAAATCTGTACCTCCTGGATTGCAGGTGGATTCTTTACTGCTGAGCCATCAGGGAAGCCCTAAGTATTGCATACCTGTTCTGATTTTGCCACTAGAGATCTGTGACACCTTGAACTGAATATTCTCTTTCCTAGGCAAAATCGTTTTCATTTTTAAATGGGAAGTTTTAAAGATCTGAGGTCTAACACCCTTTTTGATGATGAAACAAACATTCCCTTTAAATACAACACCTATTTATTCATAGCTTAGTGTAAGCAGAGCGCTATGATCGGTGCAAGGAAAAAATCAACCAACAAAACAGGATACTGCCCTCCAATCTGTGTGTCTGCTATTAGCAGACGGTTGGGCTTCCCTGGTGGCTCAGACAACAAAGAATCTGTCTGTGATGTAGGAGACCTGGGTTTCATCCCTGGATGGGGAAAGGAGAAGGAAACAGCAGCCCACTCCAGTATTCTTGCCTGGAGAATCCATGGACAGAGGAACCTGGCAGTCTACAGTCCAGGGGTTGCAAAGAATTGGACACGAATGAGCAACTAACACTTTCACTTGTCTTGCAACTTGCCATATTCATGTTGTAAAGAAGGCCCAGTTTGCTTTAGAGGTGGTGAAAATAGCTGTTCATCTTTCTCCATCAAGCTGTCAGTCATAGTAGCTTGGGGAAAATCCTAGTGTTATTTCAAACACTTTCTGCAACTCAGTAGCTTCTCTCCTCTATACCTAAACTAAACACAACTGCCATACTTGCTGTCCCCTCCCTCAAATGTCCCAGTAGGGAATGAAACCAGGAAAGCCTGTGGTAGAGAAGTCAGTGTTATAAACACATTTCAAATTAACCTTTTGGGGAGCTTGGGATTGACAGGTACACACTGCTATATTTAAAACATAATCAACAAGGACCTAGGAGTAGCACAGAGAACTCTACTCAGTACTCTGCAATAACCTAAATGGGAAAAGAATATGAAAAAGCATAGACACATGTATATGTGTAACTGAATCACTTTGCTGCACACCTGAAACTAATACAACATTGTTAATCAACTATACTTCAACATAAAGTTTTTAAAAACATCTTTTAAATAGGCATTTTTCTAAAGTCTGTGACCCTAACTCCCCTTCCCTCAAAGATTCCCCAGTTCCTACCATGGAGAAACAGATAAGCTCCTGCCCAACTATGAACGACAAGAAGCTACCAGAAGCAAGTAGCAGTCCTTGAGAAAGATGACAAAGATGTGAACCCACTGTGAAAAAAAGAACCATTATAGATCTAACATTTTCTTCTAAATCGATCATACTTTTGAACAGAAATCTACTGTCTTTTCAGTTAAATTTTTGAAAAAAAAAATTCCATTGTGTTTCATTCATTCAACAAATATGTATTCAAATCTACTATGTGCTAACTACTACTGGAGAAGCTGGGCCATTCCGCAGTGAACAAACCAGACAGACTTCGCTGCTCTTACAGAGTTTACATTTGTATAAAAGGTAAATCGGAAAGCAGTTCCTGTGTCTATCCATCTGTCCTCCTGCACACTCATGGGTATTTCTTAGGGAACTACATGCCTTGCTAGGTTAAGCTAGGAGAAGAAAAAGATTCTAACAGTCAAGCACTAACAAACGAACAATCAACTACAGGAGAATGGGCAACGGTCAGGGGAGCTAACAGGGCTTCCCAAGTGGCTCAGTGGTAAAGAATCTGCCTGCCAATGCAGGAGACGTGGGTTCAATTCCTGGGTCAGAAAGATCCCCTGGAACAGGAAATGGTTACCCACTCCAGTATTCTTGCCCAGAAAATCCTATGGAGAGAGGAGACTGGTGGGCTACCGTCCATGGAGTTTCAAAAGAATCGGACGTGACTTAAGCCACTAAACAACAACAAGGCAAGTACGGACAAAGCACTTCAGACAGAGGAGTCGTCAATGTTCTTGACAGTTTAGGGGAAGACAAACCACAGCTCGACTGGCCTTTCAAGGAGGAACAGAAGTAAGCCAAGTCAACTATGGGAGGAAAGGCTTCCTAACAGAGTTCCATCAGAAAGATTGTCATGAGCGGGCAGAGAAGGCTGGAAGATCCACAAGAAGTCCTGCAGCCTGAAGCAGGCATGTCAGGTGGGAAAGGATTCTGGAAGGGCAAGCTGGAGCCCCACGGGGCTGGGTCTTAACACCAAATCCAGGAGTTTGTCCTTGAACCAAGGAAAATCACATGATAAACCCATTTCTGGTTAATATCCTGTTCCAAAAAGCTTACCCTGTATACTCCTTAAGTGGGATGGAATGGTTTGTCTCTCAAGATTTTGATCCTTCTCCAACCTCTAGACAAATGAGGGAAATTCTGCTGATTCTTACCAGGCAAGGACATGTGGGTGTGGCCAGCCCAGGCTGGATGGGGCCCAACACACCCAGAGAGATAGTATTTTCTTCCTTCAACCATTTCATCCAGCGAGCAGCTGCTAACCCACTAGCTGTGCCAAAGAGACTCCATGGGTCTGATGGCTGTTAATGGGCTTTATTACCTGTTGAGTACCTCAAACTCCAGTTACTAATTACAGGGCATAGATGTGAATATTTGGCTATATAATTTTTGTTAATTGATTTGCATGAGGGATTTGGGCATGACATGCTCTAAATTTTCTTCTGGCTCTAAAACTCTATGACTCTTCTCTATGGCTATATGCATTGGTAACGATCTTGTGCATTCTGGATCATGAGTTTCACGCATGGGCTCCCTCCTCAATTGCTCAGAACCCTTCGGAGCAGAGTGTTATGCAAGCACACACAACGACATGGAGGCCCAGGCTGGAGAGCCATTCTCAGCCATTACACTCAGAGCATCTTCCTGACCCAGGGATGGAATCCGAGTCCCTTGTGTCTCCTGCATTGGCAGGCAGATTCTTTACCACTGTGTCACCTGGTAATTGCTTCCCCTGGAGGAAGAAATGGTAACCCACTCCAGTATTAAATTCCATGGACAGAGGAGCGTGGAAGACTATAGTCCATGGGGTCACAAAGAGTTGGACATGACTGAGTACACATTCATGCAGTACCTAGGGCAACATAGGAAGGATCCACAGATAAACTGACTTGATGCTTACACCAAACTTCCTTGAGGCCATCTGCCAGGTACTAACATATCACTGAAATAATATATACCAGGCAGGCTGCTCTGACTCTCAGGCCCATAAGCTTTTTTATGCCCTGGTTTTCAAAGTGAAAAATACCATTACTAAGACACCAAGATACAGTGTTCCATTACCAACCAAACTGCTGGGGAAGAGGTCAGTGGAAAATCTCTGGAATGGAAAGAAATATTTCTCAGCGGCTCTAGATGACCTGTCATTCCAGATGTGTCATCCACTATTTGTAGCTAAGAACAGGACACCTTCTCAAGTTTTCATTCAATTAAGGTTTCCTACAAAAATTAAAGGGACTAAAGGCTATCCCTTAATAAAGCTCCTCTTGCAGCCCTATATTCTGATATGGATTCTCAAATGAGAAAGAATACAGTGATGTGGGAGCTAAAATTCCCACTTTATCTATCCTCCACGTGGGTGTGTCCCCTGCAGGGAAATGTCATTGGTTATGCCATCCATTATGTCTGCCATGTCTTCCAGCAGAAGATACACACTGGTCCAACAGTAAAGAGTGAACCGAGAAACATGAAAAATGATGGTTCTGCTACCTCCATTAAGGAGGGGATGTCAACCGGGGCAAGATCTTTGGGCTAATCAATGATACAGACATTATCATGTTCCTGGGTCACAATATTGGAACCAACACCTCTTTAGGCATGTAAACTGTAAACACAGCCAAATTCTATTTAAGGCACCAAAAGTGCTTCCATTCTAATAAAAGAAGGGAGAAAAGTTAAAGAGCAAAGCTAGAACAGTTGCTTGGTTTTTCCTCTTTAAATGGATTCTGGCTGTTTGGAGAGTTACAACCTCAGGCTCTTGGGCAACAGACATCATTCAAATGGGAAAGATAAAGCAAAATACACTTGTGTGTGATGCTTGACAAACTCTGTGTAGTCAGCTGTGAGAAGGGAAAAAAATTCATTGTTTCCTCCAATAACGTTAATTATCCAACCACAGCAGAAACTTGACAAAGGCTGATGATACGTCTAGATACAGCAGATGTGGTCAATCACTTGGCACAGTTCCAGAGATTCCGACACCTCAAAAGAGTGACTTTCTCCTCTTCACACTCAAGGTAAAGGGTGACCCTAGCATTTTCAAGGCAGGAATGGGCAAGTGTGTCTTCCAGGCTTTGTGTTCTGGAAAATCGGATCAATTAGAGAGACAGATGCCACTGATGCCTTGGAATCCAATAGGCAGGGTGTTAATCCAGCTGCAACCATTTACCCGCCACATGACTTTTCTGGAAGAAATTCCCTAAAACTTTTGCAGATGAAAAATCTCATGAGCTGCTCAAAGTCAAGGGCTGTTCCTACTCTTTATTGGGTGACAAGCCAGTTGCTTGTCATTTTTTTTTAAGAGTATAAAGCAAAGCAAAGAGGATTTTAAAAAGAAAGAGAGGGGTAGTCACAAGAGAGGTATTAACAATTTAAATAGCTGTTCTTGTTACCATGTTTAGGATAATTCTACAGTTTTTTGTTGTTGCTATTTTGTAATTTTTGCAAAGGGTCCAATATTATGTAGAAGAGAAGTCTGCCAGAGACAGTAGGTTCCTTGAGTTGTTTCTTATAAGCAAAAGGAAGAAACAAAGGGAAGTCTCCCTTCTCCCCTCAGAGGCCTGAACCCCCTATAGCACATGAGTCATAAATTAGCTCATGGAAGAGGCTGCTCCATGGAGTCTTGTCTATTATGTTCCCCAGAGACGGGGAGAGATGGCGCCAGAGAACAGGCCAGCAGGAATCTGTGGGAGTGAAAAGCAAACAGGAAGCCTGAGATCTTAGGAGGAACAGGCAGTTTGGGAAGGAGGAAAATTTTGGCAACGATGGCATTCTATGCACCATCCTCGAGGTTAGGGCCATGAAATACAGCCAAGGCCTGGAACTATAGAGACCCTTGGAGCTGGAGACTCCTCCAGACCCCTCCACTTTACAGATTATGAGAAAGCTGAGTGGAGAGAGCTTAATAAGCTTGTTCTAGATCACCACGTCTGTGACTGAGTAGTCACCCTAACAAGGCTTTGCTTTTGAAAACGATCTTCCAGAATGTAAACCACGACCTGCACAGATTCGGCTCAACACCCTCTATCTTCTGGAATGAATGGGAAGAGGGGTGTTCTTATTGAAGAACCTGGGGACTGTCAGAGCCCCAAGTCCCTTCTCAATCATCCCAGCAACAGTACGATTAATACATTTTCAAAGTATTGCTTAACTCAATCATTGCTGTATAGTAGAAATGAATACAACATTGTAATATTGTAAATCAACTATATGTCAATAAGATCAATTAATAAAATTTTCAAGGCAGAATATAATTGATTCTTTTCCCACCTTCAGGAAACCCCTCCCACCCCCCCAAAAAAAACCCACACACACAAAAACCCCACATTGG